>CANSGD010001248.1:0-220249 GCA_947645195.1 Patellifolia procumbens | reverse complement strand
AAAAAGGTTTCAAAAAACGTTTCCTGATTGAGACTAAATTTTTGTAGTAGGTTTCAATAACCAAAAAAATATGGAGTGCCAAATATGGTGCAAAAAGGCGGTCGTAAGAGGTGGTTTTGAGTCACATATGCTCCACAACGGCACTCAGTCACGTTGATGGAAAAAAAGGTTTCAAAAAAAGTTTCCTTATTGGAGACGAAACTTTGTAGTAGGTTTCAGTAACCAAAATAATATAGAATTCAAAATATGGGACAAAAAGGCGGTCGTATGAGGTGGTTTTGAATCACATGTGTCCTTAACGGCACTCGGTCTACACTGAGGGAAAAAAGGTTTACAAAAAGTTTCCTTTATTGAGACGAAAATTTTCTAGTAGGTTTCAATAACCAACAAAATATGGAATCCCAAAAAAGGGGCATAAAGGCGGTCGGACGAGATGGTTTTGAGTCACATATGCTCCTAAACGTCACCAGTCTACGGTGATGGAAAAAAAATGTTTAGAAAAAAACTTTCCCGATTGAGACAAAATTTTTGTAGTAGGTTTCAATAACCAAAGAAATATGGAGTGCCAAATATGGGCAAAAAGGCGGTCGTACGAGGCTGTTTTGAGTCACATATGCTCCTTAACGGCACGGTCTACGTTGATGGAAAAAAGGTTTCAAAAAAGTTTCCTTATGGAGACAATTTTTTGTAGTAGGTTTCAGTAAAGAACATAATATGGAATGCCAAATACGGGGCAAAAAGGCGGTCGTATGAGGAGTGACTTGAATCACATATGCTCCTTAATGGCACTCGGTCTACGTTGATGGAAAAAAGGTGTCAAAAAAGCTTCCTTATTGAGACGAAAATTTTCTAGTAGGTTTCAATAACCAAAAAAATATGGACCGCCAACTAAGGGGCAAAAAGGCGGCGGATGAGGTGGTTTTGAGTGACATATGCTCCCAACCACACTCAGCCACGTTGATGGAAAAAAAGGTTGAAAAAGCTTCTTTATTGAGACGAAATTTTGGAGTAGGTTTCAAAAACCAACAAAAATATGGAATGCCAAATAAGGGGGTAAAAAGGCGGTCGTACGAGGTGGTTTTGAGTCAAGATATGCTCCATAACGTCATTCAGTCTACGTTGGTGGATTCATTAACTGTTTTCAAAAAAAGCTTCCGAATTGAGACGAAATTTTGTTGTAGGATTCATTAACCAACAAAATATGGAATGCCAAATATGGGGCAAAAAGGCGGTCGTATGAGGTGGTTTTGAGTCACATATGCTCCCCTAACGTCACTCAGTCTACGTTGATGAAAAAAGGTTTCAAAAAAGTTTCCA
This sequence comes from Patellifolia procumbens, assembly GCA_947645195.1. Taxonomy (NCBI): domain Eukaryota; kingdom Viridiplantae; phylum Streptophyta; class Magnoliopsida; order Caryophyllales; family Amaranthaceae; genus Patellifolia; species Patellifolia procumbens. Next base: position 218,932 of record CANSGD010001248.1, on the reverse strand, counting down.
GATTTAGACTAAGTTTTTGTAGTTGGTTTCAATAACCAAAAAAATATGGAGTGCCAAATATTGTGCAAAAGGCAGTCGTATGAGGTGGTTTGAGTCACAAATGCTCTTTAACGGCACTCAGTCTACGTTGATGGAAAAAAGGTTTTAAAAAAAGTTTCCTTATTGAGACGAAAATTTTCTAGTAGGTTTCAATAACCAAAATAATATGGAATGCCAAATATGGGGCAAAAAGGGGTCAATGAGGTGGTTTTGAATCACATATGCTCCTTAACGGCACTCAGTCTACGTTGATGAAAAAAGGTTTTAAAAAAAAGTTTCCAGATTGAGACGAAATTATTCTAGTAGGTTTCAATAACCAAAAAAATATGGAATACCAAATATGGGGCAAAAGGCGGTCGTATGAGGTGGTTTTGAGTCACATATGCTCCTTAACGGCACTCAGTCTATGTTGGTGGAAAAAAGGTTTCAAAAAAGTGTCCAGATTGAGACGAAATTTTTGTAGTAGGTTTCAGTAACCAAAATAATATGGAATGCCAAATATGGGGCAAAAGGGGTCGTATGAGGTGGTTTTGAATCACATATGCTCCTTAACGGCACTCAGTCTACGTTGATGCAAAAGGTTTTAAAAAGTTTCCAGATTGAGACGAAATTATTCTAGTAGGGTTTCAATAACCAAAAAATATGGGGTGCCAAAATGTGGTGCAAAAAGGCGGTCGTATGAGGTGGTTTTAAGTCACATATGCTCCTTAACGGCACTCAGTCTACGTACAAGAACTTTAAAATATCGAGGGGGTAGGAAAGATTTTAAATTCCACCCTAGATGTGCTGATTTGAAACTAAACACCTTATGCTTGGCTGATGATTTACTGGTGTTCCGTAAAGGAGAGCTCCAAAGTGCCAGACTGTTACTCCAGGGTCTCAAGCACTTTGAACTTGTTTCAGGGCTAGTGGCTAACAAGTGGGAAACCTGAGCGTTTCATGTTAACATGGCTCAGAATGAGGTTCTGCAATTGACACAGAAATCTGGGTTCCAGTTGGGATCTTTGCCTTTCAAATATTTGGGGATACCTATTGTAACAGGAAACTCAGTATTCATGATTGCGATCACCCCTGATCAATTAGATCATGCAGAGAATTAAAACATGGCAAACAAGACACCTTTCATTTGATGGGAGACTTCAACTAGTAAATTCTGTCCTTATGAGTATTTGCACATACTGGATGCAAATAATTGTGATCCCTAAAGCAGTTATTGCAAGAGTGAATCAACTCTGTAGAAGATTTCTCTGGAGGGCAAGACAGAAGGTTATAAAACTGGATTTCTTAAACGGGATTCAGTTTCTAAGCCTAAGAAACACGGAGGTTTGGGTGTGAGAGATTTAGGTTTGTGGAATGTGATTGCAGTGGGGAAAATTGCTTGGCAAATAGCAGAGAAAAAAGATAACCTATGGGTTAAGTGGTTTCACAGTGTTTATTTGAAAGGGCAGATTTGTGGGTTTACAAACCTGCCACCACTGGGAGTTGGGTGTTGAAACAGCCTGTAAAATCAAAATTCAGTTACAAGGTTGGATCCTTCAACCTTGGTGGAATATTGGCACATATTCAATTGCAAAGATTTATCATGGCAGTGTGAATATGGGGACCAAAGTGGATTGGCATGACATTATTTGGAGCAAGCTTGCAGCCGAAACATAAATTTCTGTGGTGGTGGCAGTTCAAGAAAGGCTCCCAATTAGAGAAAGGATATCTAGATTCATAACATGTGAATCTCAACTATGCTGCATCCGTGAACTACAACAGGAACACATCAACATCTGTGCTTTGAATGCCAGTACACAAGAGGAGTTTGGCAAGAAATTTGACAATGGTTAGGTGTCCAACAGCAGCCTGATTGCATGAAGCAGCTGTTAAACTGGCTCAGAAGAGGAAAGAAGCTAACATATGTACAACTGCAAGTACTTATAGCAACTGCTGCTGGTATGTTCTACCATGTGGAGGGCAAGGAATCAGGCTTTATGGCTACTTAAAGCTCCTTCAATCAGTCACACTACAAAAGGGGCTGGTTCTTTGTTATTCAAAGATCAACTATACTTTACACTTGTAAATTGAAAGCTAAAGATAGGGATTGGCTTCATAAGCTTTGTAATTAGCATACATATGACCTTGAGTTGGGGATTGTCCCATCCAAGAGGAGTTAGGTTATAAACAAGGTTTTTGGTGATAAGTCATTTTTTAATTTACCAAAAAAAAGGTTTCAAAAAAAATTACCTTATTAAAACGAAAATTTTGTTGTAGGTTTTATTAACCGAAAAATATGGAATTCCTAATATGGGGCAAAACGGCAGCCGGATCAGGTGGTTTTGAGTCACATATGCTCCTTAACGGCACTCAGTCTACGTTGGTGGAAAAAATTGTTTCAAAAAAGTTTCCAAATTGAGACTAAATTTTGTAGTAGGTTTCAGTAACCAAAATAATATGGATTGCCAAATATGGGGAAAAAGGCAGTCGTATTAGGTGGTTTTGAATCATATATGCTCCTTAACGGCACTCCTACGTTGATGAAAAAAAGGTTTCAAAAAAAAAGTTTCCTTATTGAGACGAAATTTTTGTAGTAGGTTTCAGTAACCAAAATAATATGGTATTCCAAATATGGGGCAAAAAGGCGGTCGTATGAGGTGGTTTTGAATCACATATGCTCCTTAACTGCACTCAGTCTACGTTGGTGGAAAAAAAGGTTTCAAAAAAAGTTTCCAGATTGAGACGAAATTTTTGTAGTAGGATTCAGTAACCAAAAAATAAACAATGCCAAATATGGGGCAAAAGGCTGTCGCATGAGATGGTTTTGAGTCACATATGCTCCTTAACGACACTCAGCCCACGGTGATGGAAAAAATGTTTCAAAAAACTTTATTGATTGAGACTAAATTTTTGTAGCAGGTTTCAATAACCTAAAAATATGGAGTGCCAAAATGGTGCAAAAAGGCGGTCGTATGAGGTTGTTTTGAGTCACATATGCTCCTTAATGGCACTCGGTCAACGTTGATGGAAGAAAAGGTTTCAAAAAAAGCTTCTTATTAAGACAAATTTTTGTGTAGGTTTCAGTAAACAAAATAATATGGAATGCCAAATATGGGGCAAAAAGGCGGTCGTATGAGGTGGTTTTGAATCACATATGCTCCTTAACGGCACTCGGTCTACGTTGATGGAAAAAAGGTTTTAAAAAAGTTTCCTTATTGAGACGAAATTTTTGGAGTAGGTTTCAATAACCAACAAAATATGGAATGCCAAATAAGGAGTAAAAAGGCGGTCAGATGAGGTGGTTTAGAGTCACATATGCTCCTTAACGGCATTCAGTCTACGTTGGTGGAAAAAGTTTTCAAAAAAAGTTTCCAAATTGAGACGAAATTTTGTAGTAGGATTCAGTAACCCAAAAAATATGGAACTCCAAATATGGGGCAAAAAGGCGGTCGTATGAGGTAGTTTTGAGTCACATATGCTCCTTAACGTCACTCAGTCTACGTTGATGGAAAAAAGGTTTAGAAAAAAGTTACCTTATTGAGACGAAATTTTTGGAGTTGGTTTCAATAACCAACAAAATATGGAATGCCAAATAAGAGGTAAAAAGGCGGTCGGATGAGGTGGTTTTGAGTCACATAAGCTCCCCAACGGCATTCAGTCTACGTTGTTGGAAAAAAAGGTATCAAAAAAAAGTTTCCAAATTGAGACGAAATTTTGTTGTAGGATTCATTAACCAAAAAAATATGGAATGCCAAATATGGGGCAAAAAGGCGGTCGTATGAGGTGGTTTTGAGTCACATATGCTCCTTAACGGCACTCAGTCCACGTTGATGGAAAAAAGATTTAAAAAAAATTTTTATTGAGACGAAACTTTGTAGTAGGTTTCAGTAACCAAAATAATATGTAATTCCAAATATGGGGCAAAAAGGCGGTTGTATGAGGTGGTTTTGAGTCAATATGCTCCTTAACGACACTAAGTCTACGTTGATGGAAAAAGGTTTCAAAAAAAGATTCCTTATTGAGACGAAAATTTTCTAGTAGGTTTCATTAACCAACAAATATGGAATGCCAAATAAGGGGCAAAAAGGCGGTCTTATGAGATGGTTTTGAGTGACATATGCTCCTTAACGTCACTTAGTCTAAGTTGATGAAAAAAGGTTTCAAAAAAAAGTTTCTAGATTTAGACAAAGTTTTTGTAGTAGGTTTCAATAACCAAAAAAATATGGAGTGCCAAATATTGTGCAAAAAGGCGGTCGTATGAGATTGTTTTGAGTCAATATGCTCATTAACGGCACTCAGTCTACGTTGATGAAAAAAGGTTTCAAAAAAGTTTCCCCTTATTGAGACGAAAATTTTCTAGTAGGTTTCAATAACCAAAAAATATGGAGTGCCAAATATGGGGCAAAAAGGAGTCGGATTAGGTGGTTTTGAATCACATATGCTCCTTAACGGCACTAAGTCTACGTTGATGGAAAAAAAGGTTTCAAAAAAAGTTTCCTTATTGAGACGAAATTTTTCTAGTAGGTTTCAATAACCAACAAATATGGAATGCCCAATAAGGGGCAAAAAAGCGGTCGTATGAGATGGTTTTTAGTCACATATGCTCCTTAATAGCACTCAGCTACTTTGATGAAAAAAATTCCAAAAAAAGTTTCCAGATTGAGACGAAATTTTTGTATTAGGGTTTCAATAACCAAAAAAATATGGAATGCGAAATATGGGGAAAAAGGCGGCCGTATGAGGTGGTTTGGAGTCACATATGCTCCTTAATGTCACTTAGTCTACGTTGATGAAAAAGGTTTCCAAAAAGTTTTTATTGAGACGAAAATTTTCTAGTAGGTTTCAATAACCAACAAATATGGAATGCCAAATAAGGGGCAAAAAGGCGGTCGTATGAGATGGTTTTGAGTCACATATGCTCCTTAATGGCACTCAGTCTACTTTGATGAAAAAAATTCCAAAAAAGTTTCCAGATTGAGACGAAATTTTTGTAGTAGGTTTCAATAACCAAAAAATATGGAGTGCCAAATATTGTGCAAAAAGGCGGTCGTATGAGATTGTTTTGAGTCAATATGTTCCTTAACGGCACTCAGTCTACGTTGATGGAAAAAAGGTTTCAAAAAAAAGTTTTCTTATTGAGACGAAAATTTTCTAGTAGGTTTCAATAACCAAAAAATAGTGAATGCCAAATATGGGGCAAAAAGGGGTCGTATGAGGTGGTTTTGAATCACATATGCTCCTTAACGGCACTCAGTCTACGTTGATGAAAAAATGTTAAAAAAAAGTTTCCAGATTGAGATGAAATTATTCTAGTAGGTTTCAATAACCAAAAAAATATGGAATGCCAAATATGGGGGCAAAAAGTAGGTCGGATGAGGTGGTTTTGAGTCACATATGCTCCTTAACGACACTCAGTCTATGTTGGTGGCAAAAAGGTTTCAAAAAAAGTTTCCAGATTGAGACGAAATTTTTGTAGTAGGTTTCAGTAACCAAAATAATATGGAATGCCAAATATGGGGCAAAAAGGGGTCGATGAGGTGGTTTTGAATCACATATGCTCCTTAACAGTACTCAGTCTACGTTGATGAAAAAAGGTTTAAAAAAAGTTTCCGCATTGAGACGAAATTATTCTAGTAGGTTTCAATAACCAAAAAAATATGGGGTGCCAAATATGGTGCAAAAAGGCGGTCGTATGAGGTGGTTTTTAGACACATATGCTCCTTAACGGCACTCAGTCTACGTTGATGGAAAAAAGGTTTCTAAAAAAAGTTTCCTTATTAAGACGAATTTTTTTAGTAGGGTTTCATTAACCAAAAAAATATGGGGCAAAAGGCGGCCGTATTAGCTGGTTTTGAGTCACATATGCTCCTTAACGGCACTCAGTCTACGTTGGTGGAAAAAAATATTTCAAAAAAGTTTCCAGATTGAGACGAAAATTTTGTTGTAGGTTTCAGTAACCAAAATAATATGGAATGCCAAATATGGGGCAAAAAGGCGGTCGATTAGGTGGTTTTGAATCACATATGCTCCTTAACGGCACTAAGTCTACGTTGATGGAAAAAAGGTTTCAAAAAAGATTCCTTATTGAGACGAAATTTTTCTAGTAGGTTTAAATAACCAACAAATATGGAATGCCAATAAGGGGCAAAAAGGCGGTCGTATGAGATGGTTTTTAGTCACATATGCTCCTTAATGGCACTTAGTCTACGTTGATGAAAAAAGGTTTCCAAAAAAGTTTCCTTATTGAGACGAAAATTTTCTAGTAGGTTTCAATAACCAACAAATATGGAATGCCAAATAAGGGGCAAAAGGCGGTCGTATGAGATGGTTTTGAGTCAGATATGCTCCTTAATGGCACTCAGCTACTTTGATGAAAAAAATTCCAAAAAAAGTTTCCAGATTGAGACGAAATTTTTGTAGTAGGTTTCAATAACCTAAAAAATATGGAATGCCAAATATGGGGCAAAAAGGCTGTCATATCAGGTGGTTTTGAGTCACATATACTCCTTAACGGCACTCCGTCTACGTTGATCTAAAAAAGGTTTCAAAAACAAGTTTCCAGATTGAGACGAAACTTTTTGTAGTAGGTTTCAAAAACCAACAAAATAAGGAATGCCAAATAAGGGGCAAAAAGGCGGTCGTATGAGGTGGTTTTGAGTCACATATGCTCCTTAACGGCACTCAGTCTACGTTGGTGGAAAAAAGTTTCACAACAAAAGTTTCCAGATTGAGATGAAATTATTATAGTAGGTTTCAATAACCAAAAAATATGGAATGCCAAATATGGGGACAAAAGGCGATCGTATGAGGTTGTTTTGAGTCACATATGCTCCTTAATGACACTCAGTCTATGTTGGTGGCAAAAAGGTTTCAAAAAAAGTTTCCAGATTGAGACGAATTTTTTAGTAGGTTTCATTAACCAAAAAAATATGGAATGCCCAATATGGGGAAAAAGTAGGTCGTCTGAGGTGGTTTTGAGTCACATATGCCCTTAACGACACTCAGTCTATGTTGGTGGCAAAAAGGTTTCAAAAAAAAGTTTCCAGATTGAGACGAAATTTTTGTAGTAGGTTTCAGTAACCAAAATAATATGGAATGCCAAATATGGGGCAAAAGGGGTCGATGAGGTGGTTTTGAATCACATATGCTCCTTAACAGTACTCAGCTACGTTGATGAAAAAAGGTTTAAAAAAAGTTTCCAGATTGAGACGAAATTATTCTAGTAGGTTTCAATAACCAAAAAAATATGGGGTGCCAAATATGGTGCAAAAAGGCGGTCGTATGAGGTGGTTTTTAGACACATATGCTCCTTAACGGCACTCAGCTACGTTGATGGAAAAAAAGGTTTCTAAAAAAGTTTCCTTATTAAGACGAATTTTTTTAGTAGGTTTCATTAACCAAAAAAAATATGGGGCAAAAAGGCGGTCGTATTAGCTGGTTTTGAGTCACATATGCTCCTTAACGGCACTCAGTCTACGTTGGTGGAAAAAATATTTCAAAAAAAGTTTCCAGATTGAGACGAAAATTTTGTTGTAGGTTTCAGTAACCAAAATAATATGGAATGCCAAATATGGGGCAAAAAGGCGGTCGTATTAGGTGGTTTTGAATCACATATGCTCCTTAACGGCACTAAGTCTACGTTGATGGAAAAAAGGTTTCAAAAAAAGATTCCCTTATTGAGACGAAATTTTTTCTAGTAGGTTTAAATAACCAACAAATATGGAATGCCAATAAGGGGCAAAAAGGCGGTCGTATGAGATGGTTTTTAGTCACATATGCTCCTTAATGGCACTCAGCTACTTTGATGAAAAAAAATTCCAAAAAAAGTTTCCAGATTGAGACGAAATTTTTGTATTAGGTTTCAATAACCAAAAATATGGAATGCGAAATATGGGGCAAAAAGGCGGTTGCATGAGGTGGTTTTGAGCCACATATGCTCCTTAACGTCACTTAGTCTACGTTGATGAAAAAAAGGTTTCCAAAAAAGTTTCCTTATTGAGACGAAAATTTTCTAGTAGGTTTCAATAACCAACAAATATGGAATGCCCAATAAGGGCAAAAAGGCGGTCGTATGAGATGGTTTTGAGTCAGATATGCTCCTTAATGGCACTCAGCTACTTTGATGAAAAAAAATTCAAAAAAAAGTTTCCAGATTGAGACGAAATTTTTGTAGTAGGTTTCAATAACCTAAAAAATATGGAATGCCAAATATGGGGCAAAAAGGCTGTCGTATCAGGTGGTTTTGAGTCACATATACTCCTTAACGGCACTCCGTCTACGTTGATGTAAAAAAGGTTTCAAAAAAAGTTTCCAGATTGAGACGAAACTTTTGTAGTAGGTTTCAAAACCAACAAAATAAGGAATGCCAAATAATGGGCAAAAAGGCGGTCGTATGAGGTGGTTTTGAGTCACATATGCTCCTTAACGGCACTCAGTCTACGTTGGTGGAAAAAAGTTTCACAACAAAAGTTTCCAGATTGAGATGAAATTTTTATAGTAGGTTTCAATAACCAAAAAATATGGAATGCCAAATATGGGGACAAAAGGCGATCGTATGAGGTTGTTTTGAGTCACATATGCTCCTTAATGACACTCAGTCTATGTTGGTGGCAAAAAGGTTTCAAAAAAAAGTTTCCAGATTGAGACGAATTTTTTTAGTAGGTTTCATTAACCAAAAAATATGGAATGCCCAATACGGGGCAAAAAGGCGGTCGTATGAGGTGGTTTTGAGTCACATATGCTCCTTAACGTCACTCAGCTACGTTGATGAAAAAAAGGTTTCAACAATAAGTTTCCAGATTTAGACTAAGTTTTTGTAGTAGGTTTCAATAACCAAAAAATATGGAGTGCCAAATATTGTGCAAAAAGGCGGTCGTATGGGATTGTTTTGAGTCAATATGCTCCTTAACGGCACTTAGTCTACGTTGATGGAAAAAAGGTTTCAAAAAAAAGTTTCCTTATTGAGACGAAAATTTTCTAGTAGGTTTCAATAACCAACAAATATGGAATGCCAAATAAGGGGCAAAAAGGCGGTCGTATGAGATGGTTTTGAGTCACACATGCTCCTTAATGGCACTCAGTCTACTTTGATTAAAAAAAAGATTCCAACAAAAGTTTCCAGATTGAGACGAAATTTTTGTATTAGAATATGCTCCTTAACGTCACTCAGTCTACGTTGATGAAAAAAAAGGTTTCAAAAAAGTTTCCAGATTTAGACTAAGTTTTTGTAGTAGGTTTCAATAACCAAAAAATATGGAGTGCCAAATATTGTGCAAAAAGGCGGTCGTATGAGATTGTTTTGAGTCAATATGATCCTTAACGGCACTCAGTCTACGTTGATGGAAAAAGGTTTCAAAAAAGTTTCTTTATTGAGACGAAAATTTTATAGTAGGTTTCAATAACCAAAATAATAGTGAATGCCAAATATGGGGCAAAAAGGGGTCGTATGAGGTGGTTTTGAATCACATATGCTCCTTAACGGCACTCAGTCTACGTTGATGAAAAAATGTTAAAAAAAAGTTTCCAGATTGAGATGAAATTATTCTAGTAGGTTTCAATAACCAAAAATTATGGAATGCCAAATATGGGGCAAAATGTAGGTAGTATGAGGTGGTTTTGAGTCACATATGCTCCTTAACGGCACTCAGTCTATGTTGGTGGCAAAAAGGTTTCAAAAAAAGTTTCCAGATTGAGACGAAATTTTTGTAGTAGGTTTCAGTAACCAAAATAATATGGAATGCCAAATATGGGGCAAAAAGCGGTCGTATGAGGTGGTTTTGAATCACATATGTTCCTTAACAGTACTCAGTCTACGTTGATGAAAAAAGGTTTAAAAAAAAGTTTCCAGATTGAGACGAAATTATTCTAGTAGGTTTCAATAACCAAAAAAATATGGGGTGCCAAATATGGTGCAAAAAGGCGGTCGTATGAGGTGGTTTTTAGGCACATATGCTCCTTAACGGCACTCAGTCTACTTTGATGGAAAAAAAGTTTCCTTATTAAGACGATTTTTTTTTTGTAGTAGGTTTCAATAACCAAAAAATATGGAGTGCCGAATATTTTGCAAAAAGGCCGTCGTATGAGATTGTTTTTAGTCAATATGCTCCTTAACGGCACTCAGTCTACGTTGATGGAAAAAAGGTTTCAAAAAAGTTTCCTTATTGAGACGAAAATTTTCTAGTAGGTTTCAATAACCAAAAAAATAGTGAATGCCAAATATGGGGCAAAAAGGGGTCGTATGAGGTGGTTTTGAATCACATATGCTCCTTAACGGCACTCAGTCTATGTTGGTGGCAAACAGGTTTCAAAAAAAGTTTCCAGATTGAGACGAAATTTTTGTATTAGGTTTCAGTAACCAAAATAATATGGAATGCCAAATATGGGGCAAAAAGGGGTCGATGAGGTGGTTTGGAATCACATATGCTCCTTAAGAGTACTCAGTCTACGTTGATGAAAAAAGGTTTAAAAAAAAGTTTCCAGATTGAGCGAAATTATTCTAGTAGGTTTCAATAACCAAAAAAATATGGGGTGCCAAATATGGTGCAAAAAGGCGGTCGATGAGGTGGTTTTGGGACACATATGCTCCTTAACAGCACTCAGTCTACGTTGATGGAAAAAAAGGTTTCAAAAAAAGTTTCCTTATTAAGACGAATTTTTGTTTGTAGGTTTCATTAACCAAAAAATATGGAATGCCCAATATGGGGAACAAAGGCGGTCATATGAGGTGGTTTTGAGTCACATATGCTCCTTAACGTCACTCAGTCTACGTTGATGAAAAATGTTTCAAAAAAATGTTTCCAGATTTAGACTAAGTTTTTGTAGTAGGTTTCAATAACCAAAAAATATGGAGTGCCAAATATTGTGCAAAAAGGCGGTCGTATGAGATTGTTTTGAGTCAATATGCCCTTAACGGCACTCAGTCTACGTTGATGGAAAAAAAGGTTTCAAAAAAAGTTTCCTTATTGAGACGAAAATTTTCTAGTAGGTTTCAATAACCAACAAATATGGAATGCCAAAGAAGGGGCAAAAAGGCGGTCGTATGAGATGGTTTGAGTCACATATGCTCCTTGATGGCACTCAGTCTACTTTGATGAAAAAAAGATTCCAAAAAAAGTTTCCAGATTGAGACGAAATTTTTGTATTAGGTTTCAATAACCAAAAAATATGGAATGCCAGATATGGGGCAAAAAGACGGTCGTATGAGGTGGTTTTGAGTCACATATGCTCCTTAACGTCACTCAGCTACGTTGATGAAAAAAAAGGTTTCAAAAATAAGTTTCCAGATTTAGACTATGTTTTTGTAGTAGGTTTCAATAACCAAAATAAATATGGAGTGCCAAATATTGTGCAAAAAGGCGGTCAGATGAGATGGTTTTGAGTCAATATGCTCCTCAACGGCACTCAGTCTACGTTGATGGAAAAAAAGGTTTCAAAATAAAGTTTCCTTATTGAGACGAAAATTTTATAGTAGGTTTCAATAACCAATAAAATAGTGAATGCCAAATATGGGGAAAATAGTAGGTCGTATGAGGTGGTTTTGAGTCACATATGCTCCTTAACGGCACTCAGTCTATGTTGGTGGCAAAAGGTTTCAAAAAAAGTTTCCAGATTGAGACGAAATTTTTGTAGTAGGTTTCAGTAACCAAAATAATATGGAATGCCAAATATGGGGCAAAAAGGGGTCGGATGAGGTGGTTTTAAATCACATATGCTCCTTAACAGTACTCAGTCTACGTTGATGAAAAAAGGTTAAAAAAAAGTTTCATGATTGAGACGAAATTATTCTAGTAGGTTTCAATAACCAAAAAAATATGGGGTTCCAAATATGGTGCAAAAAGGCGGTCGTATGAGGTGGTTTTTAGACACATATGCTCCTTAACGGCACTCAGTCTACGTTGATGGAAAAAAAGGTTTCAAAAAAGTTTCCTTATTAAGACGAATTTTTTTTAGTAGGTTTCATTAACCAAAAAATATGGAATGCCCAATGTGGGGCAAAAAGGCGGTCGTATTAGCTGGTTTTGAGACACATATGCTCCTTAACGGCACTCAGTCTACGTTGGTGGAAAAAATATTTCAAAAAAAGTTTCCAGATTGAGACGAAAATTTTGTTGTAGGTTTCAGTTACAAAAATAATATGGAGTGCCAAATATGGGCAAAAAGGAGGTCGTATTAGGTGGTTTTGAATCACATATGCTCCTTAACGGCACTAAGTCTACGTTGATGGAAAAAAGGTTTCAAAAAAAGTTTCCTTATTGAGATGAAATTTTTCTAGTAGGTTTCAATAACCAACAAATATGGAATGCCCAATAAGGGGCAAAAAAGCGGTCGTATCAGATGGTTTTTAGTCACATATGCTCCTTAATGGCACTCAGCTACTTTGATGAAAAAAAATTCCAAAAAAAGTTTCCAGATTGAGACGAAATTTTTGTATTAGGGTTTCAATAACCAAAAAATATGGAATGCGAAATACGGGGCAAAAAGGCGGTCGTATGAGGTGGTTTTGAGTCACATATGCTCCTTAATGTCACTTAGTCTACGTTGATGAAAAAAAGGTTTCCAAAAAGTTTCCTTATTGAGACGAAAATTTTCTAGTAGGTTTCAATAACCAACAAATATGGAATGCCCAATAAGGGGCAAAAAGGCGGTCGGATGAGATGGTTTTGAGTCACATATGCTCCTTAATGGCACTCAGCTACTTTGATGAAAAAAAATTCCAAAAAAAAGTTTCCAGATTGAGACGAAATTTTTGTAGTAGGTTTCAATAACCAAAAAAATATGGAGTGGCAAATATTGTGCAAAAAGGCGGTCGTATGAGATTGTTTTGAGTCAATATGTTCCTTAACGGCACTCAGTCTACGTTGATGGAAAAAAGGTTTCAAAAAAGTTTTCTTATTGAGACGAAAATTTTCTAGTAGGTTTCAATAACCAAAAAAATAGTGAATGCCAAATATGGGGCAAAAAGGGGTCGTATGAGGTGGTTTTGAATCACATATGCTCCTTAACGGCACTCAGTCTACGTTGATGAAAAAATGTTAAAAAAAAAGTTTCCAGATTGAGATGAAATTATTCTAGTAGGTTTCAATAACCAAAAAATATGGAATGCCAAATATGGGGCAAAAGTAGGTCGTATGAGGTGGTTTTGAGTCACATATGCTCCTTAACGACACTCAGCTATGTTGGTGGCAAAAAGGTTTCAAAAAAAGTTTCCAGATTGAGACGAAATTTTTGTAGTAGGTTTCAGTAACCAAAATAATATGGAATGCCAAATATGGGGCAAAAAGGGGTCGTATGAGGTGGTTTTGAATCACATATGCTCCTTAACAGTACTCAGTCTACGTTGATGAAAAAAGGTTTAAAAAAAAGTTTCCAGATTGAGACGAAATTATTCTAGTAGGTTTCAATAACCAAAAAAATATGGGGTGCCAAATATGGTGCAAAAAGGCGGTCGTATGAGGTGGTTTTTAGACACATATGCTCCTTAACGGCACTCAGTCTACGTTGATGGAAAAAAGGTTTCTAAAAAAGTTTCCTTATTAAGACGAATTTTTTTTAGTAGGTTTCATTAACCAAAAAAAATATGGGGCAAAAAGGCGGTCGTATTAGCTGGTTTTGAGTCACATATGCTCCTTAACGGCACTCAGTCTACGTTGGTGGAAAAAAATATTTCAAAAAAGTTTCCAGATTGAGACGAAAATTTTGTTGTAGGTTTCAGTAACCAAAATAATATGGAATGCCAAATATGGGGCAAAAAGGCGGTCGTATTAGGTGGTTTTGAATCACATATGCTCCTTAACGGCACTAAGTCTACGTTGATGGAAAAAAAGGTTTCAAAAAAAGATTCCTTATTGAGACGAAATTTTTCTAGTAGGTTTATATAACCAACAAATATGGAATGCCAATAAGGGGCAAAAAGGCGGTCGTATGAGATGGTTTTTAGTCACATATGCTCCTTAATGGCACTCAGTCTACTTTGATGAAAAAAAATTCCAAAAAAAAGTTTCCAGATTGAGACGAAATTTTTGTATTAGGTTTCAATAACCAAAAAATATGGAATGCGAAATATGGGGCAAAAAGGCGGTTGTATGAGGTGGTTTTGAGTCACATATGCTCCTTAACGTCACTTAGTCTACGTTGATGAAAAAAAGGTTTCAAAAAAAGTTTCCTTATTGAGACGAAAATTTTCTAGTAGGTTTCAATAACCAACAAATATGGAATGCCCAATAAGGGGCAAAAAGGCGGTCGTATGAGATGGTTTTGAGTCAGATATGCTCCTTAATGGCACTCAGTCTACTTTGATGAAAAAAAATTCCAAAAAAGTTTCCAGATTGAGACGAAATTTTTGTAGTAGGTTTCAATAACCTAAAAAATATGGAATGCCAAATATGGGGCAAAAAGGCTGTCGGATCAGGTGGTTTTGAGTCACATATACTCCTTAACGGCACTCCGTCTACGTTGATGTAAAAAGGTTTCAAAAAAAGTTTCCAGATTGAGACGAAACTTTTGTAGTAGGTTTCAAAAACCAACAAAATCAGGAATGCCAAATAAGGGGCAAAAAGGCGGTCGTATGAGGTGGTTTTGAGTCACATATGCTCCTTAACGGCACTCAGTCTACGTTGGTGGAAAAAAGTTTCACAACAAAAGTTTCCAGATTGAGATGAAATTTTTATAGTAGGTTTCAATAACCAAAAAAATATGGAATGCCAAATATGGGGACAAAAGGCGATCGTATGAGGTTGTTTTGAGTCACATATGCTCCTTAATGACACTCAGTCTATGTTGGTGGCAAAAAGGTTTCAAAAAAAGTTTCCAGATTGAGACGAATTTTTTTTAGTAGGTTTCATTAACCAAAAAATATGGAATGCCCAATATGGGGCAAAAAGGCGGTCGTATGAGGTGGTTTTGAGTCACATATGCTCCTTAACGTCACTCAGTCTACGTTGATGAAAAAAAGGTTTCAACAATAAGTTTCCAGATTTAGACTAAGTTTTTGTAGTAGGTTTCAATAACCAAAAAAATATGGAGTGCCAAATATTGTGCAAAAAGGCGGTCGTATGGGATTGTTTTGAGTCAATATGCTCCTTAACGGCACTTAGTCTACGTTGATGGAAAAAGGTTTCAAAAAAGTTTCCTTATTGAGACGAAAATTTTCTAGTAGGTTTCAATAACCAACAAATATGGAATGCCAAATAAGGGGCAAAAAGGCGGTCGTATGAGATGGTTTTGAGTCACACATGCTCCTTAATGGCACTCAGCTACTTTGATGAAAAAAGATTCCAACAAAAGTTTCCAGATTGAGATGAAATTTTTGTATTAGGTTTCAATAACCAAAAAAATATAGAATGCCAAATATGGTGCAAAAAGGCGGTCGTATGAGGTGGTTTTGAGTCACATATGCTCCTTAACGTCACTCAGTCTACGTTGATGAAAAAAAGGTTTCAAAAAAAGTTTCCAGATTTAGACTAAGTTTTTGTAGTAGGTTTCAATAACCAAAAAAATATGGAGTGCCAAATATTGTGCAAAAAGGCGGTCGTATGAGATTGTTTTGAGTCAATATGTTCCTTAACGGCACTCAGTCTACGTTGATGGAAAAAAGGTTTCAAAAAAGTTTCTTTATTGAGACGAAAATTTTATAGTAGGTTTCAATAACCAAAAAAATAGTGAATGCCAAATATGGGGCAAAAAGGGGTCGTATGAGGTGGTTTTGAATCACATATGCTCCTTAACGGCACTCAGTCTACGTTGATGAAAAAATGTTAAAAAAAAAGGATCCAGATTGAGATGAAATTATTCTAGTAGGTTTCAATAACCAAAAAATTATGGAATGCCAAATATGGGGCAAAATGTAGGTCGTATGAGGTGGTTTTGAGTCACATATGCTCCTTAACGGCACTCAGTCTATGTTGGTGGCAAAAGGTTTCAAAAAAAAGTTTCCAGATTGAGACGAAATTTTTGTAGTAGGTTTCAGTAACCAAAATAATATGGAATGCCAAATATGGGGCAAAAAGCGGTCGTATGAGGTGGTTTTGAATCACATATGTTCCTTAACAGTACTCAGTCTACGTTGATGAAAAAAGGTTTAAAAAAAAAGTTTCCAGATTGAGACGAAATTATTCTAGTAGGTTTCAATAACCAAAAAAATATGGGGTGCCAAATATGGTGCAAAAAGGCGGTCGTATGAGGTGGTTTTTAGGCACATATGCTCCTTAACGGCACTCAGTCTACTTTGATGGAAAAAAAGTTTCAAAAAAAGTTTCCTTATTAAGACGATTTTTTTTTGTAGTAGGTTTCAATAACCAAAAAAATATGGAGTGCCGAATATTGTGCAAAAAGGCGGTCGTATGAGATTGTTTTTAGTCAATATGCTCCTTAACGGCACTCAGTCTACGTTGATGGAAAAAAAGGTTTCAAAAAAAGTTTCCTTATTGAGACGAAAATTTTCTAGTAGGTTTCAATAACCAAAAAAATAGTGAATGCCAAATATGGGGCAAAAAGGGGTCGTATGAGGTGGTTTTGAATCACATATGCTCCTTAACGGCACTCAGTCTATGTTGGTGGCAAACAGGTTTCAAAAAAAAGTTTCCAGATTGAGACGAAATTTTTGTATTAGGTTTCAGTAACCAAAATAATATGGAATGCCAAATATGGGGCAAAAAGGGGTCGTATGAGGTGGTTTGGAATCACATATGCTCCTTAACAGTACTCAGTCTACGTTGATGAAAAAAGGTTTAAAAAAAAGTTTCCAGATTGAGCGAAATTATTCTAGTAGGTTTCAATAACCAAAAAAATATGGGGTGCCAAATATGGTGCAAAACGGCGGTCGTATGAGGTGGTTTTGGGACACATATGCTCCTTAACAGCACTCAGTCTACGTTGATGGAAAAAAAGGTTTCAAAAAAGTTTCCTTATTAAGACGAATTTTTGTTTGTAGGTTTCATTAACCAAAAAATATGGAATGCCCAATATGGGGAACAAAGGCGGTCATATGAGGTGGTTTTGAGTCACATATGCTCCTTAACGTCACTCAGTCTACGTTGATGAAAAAAAATGTTTCAAAAAAATGTTTCCAGATTTAGACTAAGTTTTTGTAGTAGGTTTCAATAACCAAAAAATATGGAGTGCCAAATATTGTGCAAAAAGGCGGTCGTATGAGATTGTTTTGAGTCAATATGCTCCTTAACGGCACTCAGTCTACGTTGATGGAAAAAAGGTTTCAAAAAAAGTTTCCTTATTGAGACGAAAATTTTCTAGTAGGTTTCAATAACCAACAAATATGGAATGCCAAAGAAGGGGCAAAAAGGCGGTCGTATGAGATGGTTTGAGTCACATATGCTCCTTGATGGCACTCAGTCTACTTTGATGAAAAAAAGATTCCAAAAAAGTTTCCAGATTGAGACGAAATTTTTGTATTAGGTTTCAATAACCAAAAAATATGGAATGCCAGATATGGGGCAAAAAGACGGTCGTATGAGGTGGTTTTGAGTCACATATGCTCCTTAACGTCACTCAGTCTACGTTGATGAAAAAAAAGGTTTCAAAAATAAGTTTCCAGATTTAGACTATGTTTTTGTAGTAGGTTTCAATAACCAAAATAAATATGGAGTGCCAAATATTGTGCAAAAAGGCGGTCGTATGAGATGGTTTTGAGTCAATATGCTCCTCAACGGCACTCAGTCTACGTTGATGGAAAAAAGGTTTCAAAATAAAGTTTCCTTATTGAGACGAAAATTTTATAGTAGGTTTCAATAACCAAAAAAATAGTGAATGCCAAATATGGGGCAAAAAGGGGTCGTATGAGGTGGTTTTGAATCACATATGCTCCTTAACGGCACTCAGTCTACGTTGATGAAAAAAGGTTTAAAAAAAATATTCCTTATTGAGACGAAATTTTTCTAGTAGGTTTCAATAACCAACAAATATGGAATGCCAAATAAGGGGCAAAAATGCGGTCGTATGAGATGGTTTTGAGTCACATATGCTTCTTAATGGCACGCAGTCTACTTTGATGAAAAAAAGATTCCAAAAAAAGTTTCCAGATTGAGACGAAATTTTTGTAGTAGGTTTCAGTAACCAAAATAATATGGAATGCCAAATATGGGGCAAAAAGGGGTCGTATGAGGTGGTTTTGAATCACATATGCTCCTTAACGGTACTCAGTCTACGTTGATGAAAAAAGGTTATAAAAAAAAGTTTCCAGATTGAGACGAAATTATTCTAGTAGGTTTCAATAACCAAAAAAATATGGGGTGCCAAATATGGTGCAAAAAGGAGGTCGTATGAGGTGGTTTTTAGTCACATATGCTCCTTAACGGCACTCAGTCTACGTTGATGGAAAAAAAGGTTTAAAAAAAAGTTTCCTTATTAAGACGAAATTTTTGTTGTAGGTTTCATTAACCAAAAAAATATGGAATGCCCAATATGGGGCAAAAAGGCGGTCGTATCAGGTGGTTTGAGTCACATATGCTCCTTAACGGCACTCAGTCCACGTTGGTGGAAAAAAATATTTCAAAAAAAAGTTTCCAGATTGAGGCGAAATTTTTGTAGTATGTTTCAGTAACCAAAATAATATGGAATGCCAAATATGGGGCAAAAATGCGGTCGTATTAGGTGGTTTTGAATCACATATTGTAATAGCTCTGTTTTAGGAGCACCTTTATTAATTGTTAATCATAATATTAGTTTAATTAATTTCTGAAATCCTTGTGTTTTAAATGAAAATTTATATTTGTTTTTATATATTGTTATTAAGAAGTCGTACTATATTTATTGACGTAATTATATTTAATTATTTTATCTGAATTACTATTAATATAAGAAATGGGCTTGAATATTAGTTTTAATGAGATTTATATTTCAAATATATAAATTAATTATATTTATATATGTGTAAAAATATTAGAGAAGGGGGTATTTTATTTAATGAAGTTAGAATATATTAAAAAAAAAAAGGAAATAAGGGTGAGGGGGCGTGTCATTTAGAGAGAAGGGAAGGGGGTTATGTGTGAGTGAGGGAGTGAAGAGGGGTGACTCATCAATTAAATAAAAAAAAAAAAGAAAACAAAGGGGAAGGGGAACCAGAAGAGGAAAGAGAGAAGGGAGAGCTGGGGTCGGGGAGGCGAGAAACAGAGGAAGAGGAAGAGAGAGAGAGAGAGAGAGAGAGAGAAAGAGAGAGAGAGGAGAAGAGCGGCGAGGAAGGAAGAAGACGACCGGAAGGAGGCCGACTCCGGCAAGCCAGCGCCGCAACCACCAACACGAGCCGTCGAGGAAAGAAAGAGGGAGAAACGTGTGAGCAGCAGCCACGACCGCGAAACACAGGCCATTTCCGGCCGATTTTCCGGCCAATAGAGAGGGAGATAGATAGAGTAAGTTCCAAAATACCAAAACCCTCATCTATTTTAGAGATTTTGATTAAAATTGGGGATTTTATTGAGAGGGATGAAGGAGTGTGCGTGAGGAGGGTCACGCGAACCACCGGCGACCACCACCACTGTCCAACCACCACATAACCGCCACCTACGCTCACTTTGAAACCCTCACTGAGGTACTAAACACTTTCACATGGAATTGCTATTTCTTAATTTACTAGACTGAATCTATATACTTTACTTGATAGATTTCTCAAATTGTTTATGAATTCTATGAAGTCTGTTTGTGATGTTGTTACTGAATTAATGGAAATTAAGTATTGATTCTATGTTGTGGAAATTGGTAGTAGATTGATTTGAAGTATGAAATTGGGTGATATTATTTCCCGAATTTGGGCTCCATTAGAGTATGTATCTCTGGATGTTAATAACATTGATATTAGAATCTGAATTATGAAAATCAGTATAGGATTGGGTTAAGGTATGAATTCTGTTAAGATTGGAATAGATGGCTCAAGCTAGTGCTGGTTGAAAATTATGGGATGTTGTGATTCTGGGAATCGAAAGAGGAGTGGAAAGCTTGCGTTTTGTTTAGTTAGTAGCTGGTAAATAATCTGAGTTAACATGTATATCCGAAATCGGATCAGTAATGGAATCTAGTGATCAATAGGTTGTTGAAAATAAGATAGATTTGGAATTAAAGAACTGAATTAGGGACTTGGTCAGTATGTCAATAAGAAAACTCAAGTTAGTCTATCAAATAGAGTTGAATGATGTTAATATATAGAATTTGAGTAAGGGATTGGGTCACTATTCATTTGGAAACTGATTTGAATCGGCTTATAGAATTAAGTCAATTAGTCTTGGACTAAAAGAACTGAGTTAGTTAAGTGTAATTAAGAAACTTAAGTCCAAGTCTAAAAGATATCCATTAGTTAGTAGCAGGTTATAAATATGAATTGAATACAAGCTCTCAGAGTTCTCGTTAAATCATATACATTGTATAAGTGTCATTAATTGTGGTTTTCGTCTAAGAACGATGATGACTTAGGTGTCAAACGAATAGTAATCAAGAATGTAGAATAGACCCATTTAGAGTTTAATATTAACCTATATATGTCATTAGTATTGAGATTAGTTCCAAATGGTTTAAAAGCTAATGCGACCAAAGTTAATCGGTTAGTGAACGAGCTAAGGTCTATCATGATAGTAAATCAACAACTTCATTAATTGTGATAAGGTTGTAATTTAGAGTTGGAATATGAAAGCTCAAAGAATAAGAATAGTTGTTGTCTAGAATAACTTGATATTGGTCTTAAAAACTGCCACTAGCAATAATAGTTAATGTTAGTAAGGGTTACATGAACTCGGAAATAAAATACTGGTGATTTGGTGAAGAATGGTAGTTATATAAATACAGATTTTTGAGAGATAAATCGAGACGTGGGAACATCCTATTGGTATTTAGAATCCAGTAATTGAGGATTAGTTATCAAAGGATATGGGAAAGATTTTACATAGGAGTCTAATTAGAAGAGGGTATGTAAGATAGTTGTTCTAGGTTATATTGAGATTGCTCGTTTATCGTTGAAGTCTAATGTAGATGGAAATAGCTATGTGTGTGAGTGATTGTTGAACACTTATGTTAAGGTTATTAATATTAAGGTAACTATCTCGATCAATTTGGGAAAGACATTTGTTATGAAGGTCTTAGAGGCTGCGGATCAAGTTGAGGATATTAATATTGAAGTAACATGTATGCTAAGAATATATATTTTGAGATTGTGTGAAATGATTTCCAAATTGATTATTTTTATATGAAACTTGATTTACGAGTATTAAAGTGTGATATTTATGAGAACGTGTTATAAGGTGAAATGTGATATGTGATATGTGATATGTTAAATAAGGTGAATGAGTCGCCACATACTATGTTGAATATATATAATATAAATAAGAATGGTGAAATGAGGTTGTGAACATGCACCCGGGTTAGGGCGGGTATTCCCTAGCTGTTACCCAATCAGGAGGGGCGAAATCCTGACGTTGAAGGACATGTCCAGTTAAGTCTTGCAAGCAGAACATAAAAGGTGGGGTGACGACCCTCAACAGTTTGGAGACAGCCGGTACGTTGTACCCCTCTCCACTCGCGTTCACACCGAGATAAGAAATGGAAATGAATGTTACTTGTAAGAAACTTAAGTGTTTTGGAAATAAGCCGAGTTTTCAAATAAATATTATATCGCTATTACCTTTTCTTATGAACTACGATTTCAATAAGAGTTGTATATTGTTGTAAGGATTGTTGAGTAAGTGATTTGAAGTATATATGGAGTTTATGTGAATTGCATTGAATATATGTGACGAGTGTTTTGAACAAAAGCCACCAAAGCATGTTTTACTTATTTTACGGGTTTAGTACTCAGCGCGTTGCTGATGGGAGTCAAATGTTTGTTTTGTCAATTCTGTGGCCTGTCACTTGGGTGGGTGGCAGCCCCTAATTAGTTAC
Source organism: Patellifolia procumbens (assembly GCA_947645195.1). Lineage (NCBI taxonomy): Eukaryota > Viridiplantae > Streptophyta > Magnoliopsida > Caryophyllales > Amaranthaceae > Patellifolia > Patellifolia procumbens. The sequence continues at coordinate 197,044 of CANSGD010001248.1, read as the reverse complement.
AGGTGGATGCAATGAAGTTGTGGAAGCTTGGAGCAGGAATTCTTATCACAACTATCCTTATATGTATTGAGGCGAGGACGATCGGTTTTGTAACAACGTAGTTATTAGTTATGTTGTAAATAGTTTAAAAATAGGAATTTGTAAAGTAGAAGCTGGAAATAGTTGCTGGAAATATATTAAAATCTTATACAGGTTTATAATTTGGGCGCGAGTCTTAAGTTAACTTTTAGGCGGTCCGTATTTCAAACGGAGCTCTGCCGAATTTTCTGTAGACTTTTATTATTTAATTAATATCATTTAGATCATTTAGATAACTTCACTTAGTGTTAATGTTTCAGTGTTAAAGTTTTAAATAGTTCAGGTTTTTTTTAGAGTTCCATACTCGTCGTTTTAGGACGATGAGTGTGATGGTAATAGTCCGGATTAAGGTTTCCGCTGTGTTTAGCTCTAATTAAGTTGGTCGGTGAATCCGGGCTGTTACAAATGGTATCAGAGCGGGATTGTTTTTAGGTACGCACGGATCTTCATATCCGAGCGTAAGAGTTAAGTAAGTTTAAAATGAGTTCAGGATTAAAAAGAACCAAGCCGTTGAGAGTAGTTACGCATTTTAAGTATTATGTGTTGCTCATTGAGCATTATATGGAATTATATGTCTCTTATGTGCTAATATGTGACACTATGTGCTTACGTGAACCCATAACACCCTTAGGAATTAGTAATCAGAGTGCGCAGTGGAAGCGTGGATTGGAGTTTTGAGGACAAAACTCATTTTTAGGGGGGAAGAGTGTAATAGTCTTGATTGGGACTACAGTTATGATTGATATTAGGTTACCACGATTAATATTATATGTTATTTATATTATTATTATAATTATTTATTATCGTTCGTTGGATTTAAAAGGAAGGATTTTCTTTTGTAAAGTTTGGTTTAGTTTGAAAATAGCTATTATAGTTTTCAAACGAGATCTCTTGAAACGAAATGACTTAAGTTCAATGCCAACAAGGTTACCATTTTGATATTTTAGCTCCTCGATGAGCCTAGGCATCGGGTAGCCGAGACACAAAAATGTTAATGAATGGAGGCTGAACTTTTGATCGTGAAGTTCTAACATCTTGGCTTTCCTAATGTTAAATCAAATAGTATTATAATATTTCGTTATTGATTTTAATAAGTCTTCCTATATTCAAATCTTAATATTTTAAGTTTCGAGGATGAAACTTTTTATAAGGGTGGTAGAGTGTAATAGCTCTGTTTTAGGAGCACCTTTATTAATTGTTAATTATAATATTAGTTTAATTAATTTCTGAAATCCTTGTGTTTTAAATGAAAATTTATATTTGTTTTTATATATTGTTATTAAGAAGTCGTACTATATTTATTGACGTAATTATATTTAATTATTTTATCTGAATTACTATTAATATAAGAAATGGGCTTGAATATTAGTTTTAATGAGATTTATATTTCAAATATATAAATTAATTATATTTATATATGTGTAAAAATATTAGAGAAGGGGGTATTTTATTTAATGAAGTTAGAATATATTAAAAAAAAAAAAGGAAATAAGGGTGAGGGGGCGTGTCATTTAGAGAGAAGGGAAGGGGGTTATGTGTGAGTGAGGGAGTGAAGAGGGGTGACTCATCAATTAAATAAAAAAAAAGAAAACAAAGGGGAAGGGGAACCAGAAGAGGAAAGAGAGAAGGGAGAGCTGGGGTCGGGGAGGCGAGAAACAGAGGAAGAGGAAGAGAGAGAGAGAGAGAGAGAGAGAGAGAGAAAGAGAGAGAGGAGAAGAGCGGCGAGGAAGGAAGAAGACGACCGGAAGGAGGCCGACTCCGGCAAGCCAGCGCCGCAACCACCAACACGAGCCGTCGAGGAAAGAAAGAGGGAGAAACGTGTGAGCAGCAGCCACGACCGCGAAACACAGGCCATTTCCGGCCGATTTTCCGGCCAATAGAGAGGGAGATAGATAGAGTAAGTTCCAAAATACCAAAACCCTCATCTATTTTAGAGATTTTGATTAAAATTGGGGATTTTATTGAGAGGGATGAAGGAGTGTGCGTGAGGAGGGTCACGCGAACCACCGGCGACCACCACCACTGTCCAACCACCACATAACCGCCACCTACGCTCACTTTGAAACCCTCACTGAGGTACTAAACACTTTCACATGGAATTGCTATTTCTTAATTTACTAGACTGAATCTATATACTTTACTTGATAGATTTCTCAAATTGTTTATGAATTCTATGAAGTCTGTTTGTGATGTTGTTACTGAATTAATGGAAATTAAGTATTGATTCTATGTTGTGGAAATTGGTAGTAGATTGATTTGAAGTATGAAATTGGGTGATATTATTTCCCGAATTTGGGCTCCATTAGAGTATGTATCTCTGGATGTTAATAACATTGATATTAGAATCTGAATTATGAAAATCAGTATAGGATTGGGTTAAGGTATGAATTCTGTTAAGATTGGAATAGATGGCTCAAGCTAGTGCTGGTTGAAAATTATGGGATGTTGTGATTCTGGGAATCGAAAGAGGAGTGGAAAGCTTGCGTTTTGTTTAGTTAGTAGCTGGTAAATAATCTGAGTTAACATGTATATCCGAAATCGGATCAGTAATGGAATCTAGTGATCAATAGGTTGTTGAAAATAAGATAGATTTGGAATTAAAGAACTGAATTAGGGACTTGGTCAGTATGTCAATAAGAAAACTCAAGTTAGTCTATCAAATAGAGTTGAATGATGTTAATATATAGAATTTGAGTAAGGGATTGGGTCACTATTCATTTGGAAACTGATTTGAATCGGCTTATAGAATTAAGTCAATTAGTCTTGGACTAAAAGAACTGAGTTAGTTAAGTGTAATTAAGAAACTTAAGTCCAAGTCTAAAAGATATCCATTAGTTAGTAGCAGGTTATAAATATGAATTGAATACAAGCTCTCAGAGTTCTCGTTAAATCATATACATTGTATAAGTGTCATTAATTGTGGTTTTCGTCTAAGAACGATGATGACTTAGGTGTCAAACGAATAGTAATCAAGAATGTAGAATAGACCCATTTAGAGTTTAATATTAACCTATATATGTCATTAGTATTGAGATTAGTTCCAAATGGTTTAAAAGCTAATGCGACCAAAGTTAATCGGTTAGTGAACGAGCTAAGGTCTATCATGATAGTAAATCAACAACTTCATTAATTGTGATAAGGTTGTAATTTAGAGTTGGAATATGAAAGCTCAAAGAATAAGAATAGTTGTTGTCTAGAATAACTTGATATTGGTCTTAAAAACTGCCACTAGCAATAATAGTTAATGTTAGTAAGGGTTACATGAACTCGGAAATAAAATACTGGTGATTTGGTGAAGAATGGTAGTTATATAAATACAGATTTTTGAGAGATAAATCGAGACGTGGGAACATCCTATTGGTATTTAGAATCCAGTAATTGAGGATTAGTTATCAAAGGATATGGGAAAGATTTTACATAGGAGTCTAATTAGAAGAGGGTATGTAAGATAGTTGTTCTAGGTTATATTGAGATTGCTCGTTTATCGTTGAAGTCTAATGTAGATGGAAATAGCTATGTGTGTGAGTGATTGTTGAACACTTATGTTGAGGTTATTAATATTAAGGTAACTATCTCGATCAATTTGGGAAAGACATTTGTTATGAAGGTCTTAGAGGCTGCGGATCAAGTTGAGGATATTAATATTGAAGTAACATGTATGCTAAGAATATATATTTTGAGATTGTGTGAAATGATTTCCAAATTGATTATTTTTATATGAAACTTGATTTACGAGTATTAAAGTGTGATATTTATGAGAACGTGTTATAAGGTGAAATGTGATATGTGATATGTGATATGTTAAATAAGGTGAATGAGTCGCCACATACTATGTTGAATATATATAATATAAATAAGAATGGTGAAATGAGGTTGTGAACATGCACCCGGGTTAGGGCGGGTATTCCCTAGCTGTTACCCAATCAGGAGGGGCGAAATCCTGACGTTGAAGGACATGTCCAGTTAAGTCTTGCAAGCAGAACATAAAAGGTGGGGTGACGACCCTCAACAGTTTGGAGACAGCCGGTACGTTGTACCCTCTCCACTCGCGTTCACACCGAGATAAGAAATGGAAATGAATGTTACTTGTAAGAAACTTAAGTGTTTTGGAAATAAGCCGAGTTTTCAAATAAATATTATATCGCTATTACCTTTTCTTATGAACTACGATTTCAATAAGAGTTGTATATTGTTGTAAGGATTGTTGAGTAAGTGATTTGAAGTATATATGGAGTTTATGTGAATTGCATTGAATATATGTGACGAGTGTTTTGAACAAAAGCCACCAAAGCATGTTTTACTTATTTTACGGGTTTAGTACTCAGCGCGTTGCTGATGGGAGTCAAATGTTTGTTTTGTCAATTCTGTGGCCTGTCACTTGGGTGGGTGGCAGCCCCTAATTAGTTACAGGTGGATGCAATGAAGTTGTGGAAGCTTGGAGCAGGAATTCTTATCACAACTATCCTTATATGTATTGAGGCGAGGACGATCGGTTTTGTAACAACGTAGTTATTAGTTATGTTGTAAATAGTTTAAAAATAGGAATTTGTAAAGTAGAAACTGGAAATAGTTGCTGGAAATATATTAAAATCTTATACAGGTTTATAATTTGGGCGCGAGTCTTAAGTTAACTTTTAGGCGGTCCGTATTTCAAACGGAGCTCTGCCGAATTTTCTGTAGACTTTTATTATTTAATTAATATCATTTAGATCATTTAGATAACTTCACTTAGTGTTAATGTTTCAGTGTTAAAGTTTTAAATAGTTCAGGTTTTTTTAGAGTTCCATACTCGTCGTTTTAGGAGGATGAGTGTGATGGTAATAGTCCGGATTAAGGTTTCCGCTGTGTTTAGCTCTAATTAAGTTGGTCGGTGAATCCGGGCTGTTACAAATTTTTGTAATTGGTTTCAATAACCATCAAAATATGGAATTCCTAATAAGGGGCAAAAAGGCGGTCGTATGAGATGGTTTTGAGTCACATATGCTCCTTAACGACACTCAGTCTACGTTGATGGAAAAAAAAGGTTTCAAATATTTTTTCCTTATTGAGACGAAAAATTTCTATTAGGTTTCAATAACCAACAAAATATGGAATGCCAAATAAGGGGCAAAAAGGCTGTAGTATGAGATGGTTTTGAGTCACATATGCTCCTTAACGGCACTCAGTCTACTTCGATGACAAAAAAAGTTTCCAGATTGAGACGAAATTTTGGTATTAGATTTCAATAACCAAAAAAATATGAAATGCCAAATATGGGGCAAACAGGCGGTCGTATGAGGTGGTTTTGAGTCACATATGCTCTTTAACGGCACTCAGTCTACTTTGGTGGAAAAAAAGGTTTCAAGAAAAAGTTTCCAGATTGAGACGAAATTTTTGTGGTAGGTTTCAATAACCAAAAATAAAATGGAATACCAAATATGGGGCAAAAAGGCGGTCGTATGAGGTGGTTTTGAGTCACATATTCTCCTTAACGGCACTCAGTCTATGTTGGTTGAAAAAAGGTTTCAAAAAAAAGTTTCCAGATTTAGACTAAATTTTTGTAGTTGGTTTCAATAACCAAAAAAATATGGAGTGCCAAATATGGTGCAAAAAGGTGGTCGTATGAGGTGGTTTTGAGTCACATATGCTACTTAACGGCACTCAGTCTACGTTGATGGAAAAAAAGGTTTCAAAAAAAAGTTTCCTTATTGAGACGAAAATTTTCTAGTAGGTTTCAATAACCATCAAAATATGGAATTCCTAATAAGGGGCAAAAAGGCGGTCGTATGAGATGGTTTTGAGTCACATATGCTCCTTAACGACACTCAGTCTACGTTGATGGAAAAAAAAGGTTTCAAATATTTTTTCCTTATTGAGACGAAAAATTTCTATTAGGTTTCAATAACCAACAAAATATGGAATGCCAAATAAGGGGCAAAAAGGCTGTAGTATGAGATGGTTTTGAGTCACATATGCTCCTTAACGGCACTCAGTCTACTTCGATGACAAAAAAAGTTTCCAGATTGAGACGAAATTTTGGTATTAGATTTCAATAACCAAAAAAATATGAAATGCCAAATATGGGGCAAACAGGCGGTCGTATGAGGTGGTTTTGAGTCACATATGCTCTTTAACGGCACTCAGTCTACTTTGGTGGAAAAAAAGGTTTCAAGAAAAAGTTTCCAGATTGAGACGAAATTTTTGTGGTAGGTTTCAATAACCAAAAATAAAATGGAATACCAAATATGGGGCAAAAAGGCGGTCGTATGAGGTGGTTTTGAGTCACATATTCTCCTTAACGGCACTCAGTCTATGTTGGTTGAAAAAAGGTTTCAAAAAAAAAGTTTCCAGATTTAGACTAAATTTTTGTAGTTGGTTTCAATAACCAAAAAAATATGGAGTGCCAAATATGGTGCAAAAAGGTGATCGTATGAGGTGGTTTTGAATCACATATGCTCCTTAACGGCACTCGGTCTACGTTGATGGAAAAAAAGGTTTCAAGAAAAAGTTTCCAGATTGAGACGAAATTTTTGTGGTAGGTTTCAATAACCAAAAATAAAATGGAATACCAAATATGGGGCAAAAAGGCGGTCGTATAAGATGGTTTTGAGTCACATATGCTCCTTAACGACACTCAGTCTACTTTGATGAAAAAAAAAAGTTTCCAGATTGAGAAAATTTTTTTGTATTAGGTTTCAATAACCAAAAAAATATGGAATCCCAAATATGGAGCAAAAAGGCGGTCGTATGAGGTGGTTTTGAGTCACATATGCTCCTTAACGGCACTCAGTCTATGTTGGTGGAAAAAAGGTTTCAAAAAAAAAGTTTCCAGATTTAGACTAAATTTTTGTAGTTGGTTTCAATAACCAAAAAAATATAGAGTGCCAAATATGGTGCAAAAAGGTGGTCGTATGAGGTGGTTTTGAGTCACATATGCTCCTTAACGGCACACAGTCTACGTTGATGGAAAAAAAAGGTTTCAAAAAATTTTTCCTTATTGAGACGAAAATTTTCTATTAGGTTTCAATAACCAACAAAAGATGGAATGCCAAAAGGGGCAAAAGCTGTAGTATGAGATGGTTTTGAGTCACATATGCCCCTTAACGGCACTCAGTCTACTTTGATGACAAAAAAAGTTTCCATAAAAGTTTCCAGATTGAGACGAAAATTTGGTATTAAATTTCAATAACCAAATACATATGAAATTCCAAATATGGGGCAAACAGGCGGTCGTATGAGGTGGTTTTGAGTCACATATGCTCTTTAACGGCACAGTCTACGTTGGTGGAAAAAAAGGTTTCATGAAAAAGTTTCCAGATTGAGACGAAATTTTTGTGGTAGGTTTCAGTAACCAAAATAATATAGAGTGTCAAATATGGGGCAAAAAGGAGTCGTATGAGGAGGTTTTGAATCACATATGCCCCTTAACGGCAATCAATCTACGTTAATGAAAAAAAGGTTTAAAAAAAAGTTTCCACATTGAGACGAAATTATTCTAGTAGGTTTCAATAACCATAAAAATATGGAGTGCCAAATATGGTGGAGAATGGCGGCCGTATGAGGTCGTTTTTATTCACATATGCTCCTTAACGGCACTCAGTCTACGTTGATGAAAAAAGGTTTCAAAAAAAGTTTCCTTATTAAGACGAAATTTTTGTTGTAGGTTTCATTAACCAAAAAAATATGGCATGCCCAATATGGGTTAAAAAGGCGGTCGTATCAGGTGGTTTTGAGTCACATATGCTCTTTAACGGCACTAAGTCTACGTTGGTGGAAAAAAAGGTTTCAAGAAAAAGTTTCCAGATTGAGACGAAAATTTTGTAGTAGGTTTCAGTAACCAAAATAATATGGAGTGCCAAATATGGTGCAAAAAGGGGTCGTATGAGGTGATTTTAAATCACATATGCTCTTTAACGGCACTCAGTCTACCCTAATGAAAAAAAGGTTTAAAAAAAATTCCCAGATTGAGAAGAAATTATTCTAGTAGGATTCAATAACCAAAAAAATATGGAGTGCCAAATATGGTGCAAAAAGACGGTTGTATGAGGTGGTTTTTAGTCACATATGCTCCTTAACGACACTCAGTCTACGTGGGTAGAAAAAAAAGTTTCAAAAAAAAGTTTCCAGATTGAGACGAAATTTTTGTAGTAGGATTCAGTAACCAAAATAATATGCAATGCCTAATATGGGGCAAAAATGCGGTCGTATGAGGTGGTTTTGAATCACATATGCTCCTTTACGGCACTCAGTCTACGTTGATGGAAAAAAGGTTTCAAAAAAAAGTTTCCTTATTGAGACGAAATTTTTGTGGTAGGTTTCAATAACAAAAAATAAAATGGAATACCAAATATGGGGAAAAAGGCGGTCGTATGAGGTGGTTTTGAGTCACATTTGCTCCTTCACGGCACTCAGTCTATGTTGGTTGAAAAAAGGTTTCAAAAAAAAGTTTCCAGATTTAGACTAAATTTTTGTAATTGGTTTCAATAACCAAAAAAATAAGGAGTGCCAAATATGGTGCAAAAAGGTGGTCTTATGAGGTGGTTTTGAGTCACATATGCTCCTTAACAGCACTCAGTCTACGTCGATGGAAAAAAAGGTTTCAAAAAAAAGTTTCCTTATTGAGACGGAAATTTTCTAGTAGGTTTCAATAACCAACAAAATATGGAATTCCCAATAAGGGGCAAAAAGGCGGTCGTATGAGATGGTTTTGAGTCACATATGCTCCTTAACGACACTCAGTCTACTTTGATGAAAAAAAAGTTTCCAGATGGAGACAAAATTTTTGTATTAGGTTTCAATAACCAAAAAATATGGAATCCCAAATATGGAGCAAAAAGGCGGTCGTATGAGGTGGTTTTGAGTCACATATGCTCCTTAACGGCACTCAGTCTACGTTGATGGAAAAAAAGGTTTCAAAAAAAAGTTTCCTTATTGAGACGAAAATTTTCTAGTAGGTTTCATTAACCAAAAAAATATGGAATGCCAAATAAAGAGCAAAAAGGCGGTCGTATGAGGTGGTTTTAGTCACATATGCTCCTTAACGGCACTCAGTCTACTTTGATGAAAAAAAATGTTTCAAAAAAAAGTTTCCGGATTGAGACGAAATTTATATAGTAGGTTTCATTAACCAACAAAATATGTAATGCCAAATAAGGGGCAAATAGGCGGTCTTATGAGGTGGTTTTGAGTCACATATGCTCCTTAACGGCACTTAGTCTATGTTGATGGAAAAAAAGGTTCACAAAAAAAATTCCAGATTAAGACGAAATTTATATAGTATGTTTCAACAACCAAAAAAATATGGAATGCCAAATACGGGGCAAAAAGGCGGTCGTATGATGTGGTTTTGAGTCACATATGCTCCTTTCGGCACTTAGCCTACGTTAATGAAAAAAAAAGTTTCAAAAAAAAGTTTCCAGATTGAGACGAAATTTTTGTAGTAGGTTTCAATAACCAAAAAAATATGGAATGCTAAATAAAGAGAAAAAAGGCGGTAGTATGTGGTGGTTTTGAGTCATATATGCTCCTTAACGGCACTCAGTCTACTTTGATGAAAAAAATGGTTTCAAAAAAAACTATCCAGATTGAGACGAAATTTATATCGTAGGTTTCAATAACCAAAAAAATATGGAATGCAAAAAATGTGGCAAAAAGGCAGTCGTATGAGGTGGTTTTGAGTCACATATGCTCCTTAACGGCACTTAGTTTACTTTGATGAAAAAAAGGTTTCAAAAAAAGTTTCCAGATTGAGACGAAATTTATATAGTATGTTTCAATAACCAAAAAAATATGGAATGCCAAATAAGGAGCAAAAAGGCGGTCGTATGAGTTGGTTTTGAGTCACATATGCTCCTTAACGGCACTCAGTCTACGTTGATGAAAAAAGGTTTCAAAAAAAAGTTTACAGATTGAGACGAAATTTTTGTCCTAGGTTTCAATAACCAAAAAAATATGGAATGCCAAATAAGGGGCAAAAAGGCGGTCTTATGAGGTGGTTTTGAGTCACATATGCTCCTTAACGGCACTCAGTCTACGTTGATGGAAAAAAAGGTTCAAAAAAAATTCCAGATTAAGACGAAATTTATATAGTACGTTTCAATAACCAAAAAAATATGCAATGCCAAATAAGGGGCAAAAAGGTGGTCGTATGATGTGGTTTTGAGTCACATATGCTTCTTAACGGTACTAAGTCTACGTTGATGAAAAAAATGTTTCAAAACAAAGTTTCCAGATTTAGACGAAATTTTTGTCGTAGGTTTCAATAACCAAAAAAATATGGAATGCCAAATAAAGAGCAAAAAGGCGGTCGTATGAGGTGGTTTTGAGTCACATATGCTCCTTAACGGCACTCAGTCTACTTTGATGAAAAAAAAGGTTTCAAAAAAAAGTTTCCATATTCAGACGAAATTTATATAGTAGGTTTCAATAACCAAAAAAATATGGAATGCAAAATATGTGGCAAAAAGGCGGTCGTATGAGGTGGTTTTGAGTCACATATGCTCCTTAAAGGCACTCAGTCTACTTTGATGAAAAAAAAGGTTTCAAAAAAAAATTTCCAGATTGAGACGAGATTTATATAGTAGGTTTCATTAACCAACAAAATATGGAATGCTAAATAAGGGGCAAAAAGGCGGTCTTATGAGGTGGTTTTGAGTCACATATGCTCCTTAGCGGCACTCAGTCTACGTTGATGGAAAAAAAGGTTCAAAAAAAATTCCAGATTAAGACGAAATTTATATAGTATGTTTCAATAACCAAAAAAATATGGAATGCCAAATAAGGGGCAAAAAGGCGGTCGTATGATGTGGTTTTGAGTCACATATGCTTCTTAACGGTACTCAGTTTACGTTGGTGGAAAAGAAGGTTTCAAAAAAACGTTTGCAGATATTGACGAAAATTTTGTAGTAGGTTTCAATAACCATTAAAATATGAAATGCCAAATGTGGGGCAAAAAGGCGGTCGTATGAGGTGGTTTTGAGTCACATATGCTCCTTTCGGCACTTAGTCTACGTTGATAAAAAAAAAAAGTTTCAAAAAAAAGTTTCCAGTTTGAGAGGAAATTTTTGTAGTAGGTTTCAATAACTAAAAAATATGGAAAGCCAAATAAAGAGCAAAAAGGCGGTAGTATGTGGTGGTTTTGAGTCACATATGCTCCTTAACGGCACTCAGTCTACTTTGATGAAAAAAATGGTTTCAAAAAAAACTTTCCTGATTGAGACTAAATTTATATCGTAGGTTTCAATAACCAAAAAAATATGGAATGCAAAAAATGTGGCAAAAAGGCAGTCGTATGAGGTGGTTTTGAGTCACATATGCTCCTTAACAGCATTTAGTTTACTTTGATGAAAAAAAAGGTTTCAAAAAAAAGTTTCCAGATTCAGACGAAATTTATATAGTAGGTTTCATTAACCAACAAAATATGGAATGCCAAATAAGGGGCAAAAAGGCGGTCTTATGAGGTGGTTTTGAGTCAGATATGCTCCTTAACGACACTCAGTCTACGTTGATGGAAAAAAAGGTTCAAAAAAAAATTCCAGATTAAGACGAAATTTATATAGTATGTTTCAATAACCAAAATAATATGGAATGCCAAATAAAGAGCAAAAAGGCGGTAGTATGTGGTGGTTTTGAGTCATATATGCTCCTTAACGGCACTCAGTCTACTTTGATGAAAAAAATGTTTTCAAAAAAAACTATCTAGATTGAGACGAAATTTATATCGTAGGTTTCAATAACCAAAAAAATATGGAATGCAAAAAATGTGGTAAAAAGGCAGTCGTATGACGTGGTTTTGAGTCACATATGCTCCTTAACGGCACATAGTTTACTTTGATGAAAAAAAAGGTTTCAAAAAAAAGTTTCCAGATTGAGACGAAATTTATATAGTATGTTTCAATAACAAAAAAAATATGGAATGCCAAATAAGGGGCAAAAAGGCGGTCGTATGAGGTGGTTTTGAGTCACATATGCCCCTTAACGGCACTCAGTCTACTTTGATGAAAAAAAGGTTTCAAAAAAAGTTTCCAGATTGAGACGAAATTTTTGTAGTAGGTTTCAATAACCAAAAAAATATGGAATGCCAAATAAAGAGCAAAAAGGCGGTCGTATGAGGTGGTTTTAGTCACATATGCTCCTTAACGGCACTCAGTCTACTTTGATAAAAAAAAAGGTTTCAAAAAAAAGTTTCCGGATTGAGACGAAATTTATATAGTATGTTTCATTAACCAACAAAATATGTAATGCCAAATAAGGGGCAAATAGGCGGTCTTATGAGGTGGTTTTGAGTCACATATGCTTCTTAACGGTACTCAGTTTACGTTGGTGGAAAAGAAGGTTTCAAAAAAAAGTTTGCAGATATTGACGAAAATTTTGTAGTAGGTTTCAATAACCATTAAAATATGAAATGCCAAATGTGGGGCAAAAAGGCGGTCGTATGAGGTGGTTTTGAGTCACATATGCTCCTTTCGGCACTTAGTCTACGTTGATAAAAAAAAGTTTCAAAAAAAAGTTTCTAGTTTGAGAGGAAATTTTTGTAGTAGGTTTCAATAACCAAAAAATATGGAAAGCCAAATAAAGAGCAAAAAGGCGGTAGTATGTGGTGGTTTTGAGTCACATATGCTCCTTAACGGCACTCAGTCTACTTTGATGAAAAAAATGGTTTCAAAAAAAACTTTCCTGATTGAGACTAAATTTATATCGTAGGTTTCAATAACCAAAAAATATGGAATGCAAAAAATGTGGCAAAAAGGAAGTCGTATGAGGTGGTTTTGAGTCACATATGCTCCTTAACGACCCTTAGTTTACTTTGATGAAAAAAAGGTTTCAAAAAAAGTTTCCAGATTCAGACGAAATATATATAGTAGGTTTCATTAACCAACAAAATATGGAATGCCAAATAAGGGGTAAAAAGGCGGTCTTATGAGGTGGTTTTGAGTCAGATATGCTCCTTAACGACACTCAGTCTACTTAAATGGAAAAAAAGGTTCAAAAAAAAGTTTCCTGATTAAGACGAAATTTAAATTGTAGGTTTCAATAACCAAAAAAACTGGAATGCCAAATATGTGGCAAAAAGGCGGTCGTATGATGTGGTTTTCAGTCACTTATGCTTCTTAACGACACTCGGTCTACGTTGATGGAAAAAAAGGTTTCAAAAACAAGTTTGCAGATAGAGACGAAATTTTTGTAGTAGGTTTCAATAACCAAAAAAATATGGAATGCCAAATAAGGGGCAAAAAGGCGGTCGTATGAGGTGGTTTTGAGTCACATATGCTCCTTAACGGCACTCAGTCTACGTTGATGAAAAAAAGGTTTCAAAAAAAGTTTCCAGATTGAGACGAAATTTTTGTAGTAGGTTTCAATAACCAAAAAAATATGGAATGCCAAATAAAGAGCAAAAAGGCGGTCGTATGAGGTGGTTTTAGTCACATATGCTCCTTAACGGCACTCAGTCTACTTTGATGAAAAAAAGGTTTCAAAAAAAGTTTTTTGATTGAGACGAAATTTATATAGTAGGTTTCATTAACCAACAAAATATGTAATGCCAAATAAGGGGCAAGTAGGCGGTCTTATGAGGTGGTTTTGAGACAAATATGCTCCTTAACGGCACTTAGTCTATGTTGATGGAAAAAAGGTTCAAAAAAAAAATTCCAGATTAAGACTAAATTTATATAGTATGTTTCAACAACCAAAAAAATATGGAATGCCAAATAAGGGGCAAAAAGGCGGTCGTATGATGTGGTTTTGAGTCACATATGCTCCTTTCGGCACTTAGCCTACGTTAATGAAAAAAAATGTTTCAAAAAAAAGTTTCCAGATTGAGACGAAATTTTTGTAGTAGGTTTCAATAACCAAAAAAATATGGAATGCCAAATAAAGAGATAAAAGGCGGAAGTATGTGGTGGTTTTGAGTCATATATGCTCCTTAACGGCACTCAGTCTACTTTGATGAAAAAAATGGTTTCAAAAAAAACTATCCAGATTGAGACGAAATTTATATCGTAGGTTTCAATAACCAAACAAATATGGAATGCAAAAAATGTGGCAAAAAGGCAGTCGTATGAGGTGGTTTTGAGTCACATATGCTCCTTAACGGCACTTAGATTACTTTGATGAAAAAAAAGGTTTCAAAAAAAAGTTTCCAGATTGAGACGAAATTTATATAGTATGTTTCAATAACCAAAAAAATATGGAATGCCAAATAAGGGGCAAAAAGGCGGTCGTATGAGGTGATTTTGAGTCACATATGCTCCTTAACGGCACTCAGTCTACGTTGATGAAAAAAGGTTTCAAAAAAAAGTTTCCAGATTGAGACGAAATTTTTGTCCTAGGTTTCAATAACCAAAAAATATGGAATGCCAAATAAGGGGCAAAAAGGCGGTCTTATGAGGTGGTTTTGAGTAACATATGCTCCTTAACGGCACTCAGTCTACGTTGATGGAAAAAAGGTTCAAAAAAAAATTCCAGATTAAGACGAAATTTATATAGTATGTTTCAATAACCAACAAAATATGGAATGCCAAATAAGGGGCAAAAAGGTGGTCGTATGATGTGGTTTTGAGTCACATATGCTTCTTAACGGTACTCAGTTTACGTTGGTGGAAAAGAAGGTTTCAAAAAAAAGTTTGCAGATATTGACGAAAATTTTGTAGTAGGTTTCAATAACCAATAAAATATGAAATGCCAAACATGGGGCAAAAAGGCGGTCGTATGAGGTGGTTTTGAGTCACATATGCTTCTTTCGGCACTTAGTCTACGTTGATGAAAAAAAATGTTTCAAAAAAAGTTTCCAGTTTGTGACGAAATTTTTGTAGTAGGTTTCAATAACCAAAAAATATGGAAAGCCAAATAAAGAGCAAAAAGGCGGTAGTATGTGGTGGTTTTGAGTCACATATGCTCCTTAACGGCACTCAGTCTACTTTGATGAAAAAAATGGTTTCAAAAAAAACTTTCCTGATTGAGACTAAATTTATCTCGTAGGTTTCAATAACCAAAAAATATGGAATGCAAAAAATGTGGCAAAAAGGCAGTCGTATGAGGTGGTTTTGAGTCACATATGCTCCTTAACTGCACTTAGTTTACTTTGATGAAAAAAAAGGTTTCAAAAAAAAGTTTCCAGATTGAGACGAAATTTATATAGTAGGTTTCATTAACCAACAAAATATGGAATGCCAAATAAGGGGCAAAAAGGCGGTCTTATGAGGTGGTTTTGAGTCAGATATGCTCCTTAACGACACTCAGTCTACGTTGATGGAAAAAAAGGTTCAAAAAAAAAATTCCAGATTAAGACGAAATTTATATAGTATGTTTCAATAACCAAAAAAATATGGAATGCCAAATAAAGAGCAAAAAGGCGGTAGTATGTGGTGGTTTTGAGTCATATATGCTCCTTAACGGCACTCAGTCTACTTTGATGAAAAAAATGGTTTCAAAAAAAACTATCCAGATTGAGACGAAATTTATATCGTAGGTTTCAATAACCAAAAAAATTTGGAATGCAAAAAATGTGGCAAAAAGGCAGTCGTATGACGTGGTTTTGAGTCACATATGCTCCTTAACGGCACTTAGTTTACTTTGATGAAAAAAAGGTTTCAAAAAAAAGTTTCCAGATTGAGACGAAATTTATATAGTATGTTTCAATAACCAAAAAAATATGGAATGCCAAATAAGGGGCAAAAAGGCGGTCGTATGAGGTGGTTTTGAGTCACATATGGTCCTTAACGGCACTCAGTCTACGTTGATGAAAAAAAGGTTTCAAAAAAAAGTTTCCAGATTGAGACGAAATTTTTGTCGTAGGTTTCAATCACCAAAAAAATATGGAATGCCAAATAAAGAGCAAAAAGGCGGTCGTATGAGGTGGTTTTGAGTCACATATGCTCCTTAACGGCACTCAGTCTACTTTGATGAAAAAAAAGGTTTCAAAAATAAGTTTCCAGATTCAGACGAAATTTATATAGTAGGTTTCAATAACCAAAAAAATATGGAATGCAAAATATGTGGCAAAAAGGTGGTCGTATGAGGTGGTTTTGAGTCACATATGCCCCTTAACGGCACTCAGTCTACTTTGATGAAAAAAAGGTTTCAAAAAAAAGTTTCCAGATTGAGACGAAATTTTTGTAGTAGGTTTCAATAACCAAAAAAATATGGAATGCCAAATAAAGAGAAAAAAGGCGGAAGTATGTGGTGGTTTTGAGTCATATATGCTCCTTAACGGCACTCAGTCTACTTTGATGAAAAAAATGGTTTGAAAAAAAACTATCCAGATTGAGACGAAATTTATATCGTAGGTTTCAATAACCAAAAAAATATGGAATGCAAAAAATGTGGCAAAAAGGCAGTCGTATGAGGTGGTTTTGAGTCACATATGCTCCTTAACGGCACTTAGTTTACTTTGATGAAAAAAAGGTTTCAAAAAAAGTTTCCAGATTGAGACGAAATTTATATAGTATGTTTCAATAACCAATAAAATATGGAATGCCAAATAAGGGGCAAAAAGGCGGTCGTATGAGGTGGTTTTGAGTGACATATGCTCCTTAACGGCACTCAGTCTACGTTGATGAAAAAAGGTTTCAAAAAAAAGTTTCCAGATTGAGACGAAATTTTTGTCCTAGGTTTCAATATCCAAAAAATATGGAATGCCAAATAAGGGGCAAAAAGGCGGTCTTATGAGGTGGTTTTGAGTAACATATGCTCCTTAACGGCACTCAGTCTACGTTGATGGAAAAAAGGTTCAAAAAAAAATTCCAGATTAAGACGAAATTTATATAGTATGTTTCATTAACCAACAAAATATGTAATGCCAAATAAGGGGCAAATAGGCGGTCTTATGAGGTGGTTTTGAGTCACATATGCTTCTTAACGGTACTCAGTTTACGTTGGTGGAAAAGAAGGTTTCAAAAAAAGTTTGCAGATATTGACGAAAATTTTGTAGTAGGTTTCAATAACCATTAAAATATGAAATGCCAAATGTGGGGCAAAAAGGCGGTCGTATGAGGTGGTTTTGAGTCACATATGCTCCTTTCGGCACTTAGTCTACGTTGATAAAAAAAAAGTTTCAAAAAAAAGTTTCTAGTTTGAGAGGAAATTTTTGTAGTAGGTTTCAATAACCAAAAAATATGGAAAGCCAAATAAAGAGCAAAAAGGCGGTAGTATGTGGTGGTTTTGAGTCACATATGCTCCTTAACGGCACTCAGTCTACTTTGATGAAAAAAATGGTTTCAAAAAAAACTTTCCTGATTGAGACTAAATTTATATCGTAGGTTTCAATAACCAAAAAATATGGAATGCAAAAAATGTGGCAAAAAGGAAGTCGTATGAGGTGGTTTTGAGTCACATATGCTCCTTAACGGCACTTAGTTTACTTTGATGAAAAAAAAGGTTTCAAAAAAAGTTTCCAGATTCAGACGAAATATATATAGTAGGTTTCATTAACCAACAAAATATGGAATGCCAAATAAGGGGTAAAAGGCGGTCTTATGAGGTGGTTTTGAGTCAGATATGCTCCTTAACGACACTCAGTCTACTTAAATGGAAAAAAGGTTCAAAAAAAGTTTCCTGATTAAGACGAAATTTAAATTGTAGGTTTCAAAAACCTAAAAAAACTGGAATGCCAAATATGTGGCAAAAAGGCGGTCGTATGATGTGGTTTTCAGTCACTTATGCTTCTTAACGACACTCAGTCTACGTTGATGGAAAAAAGGTTTCAAAAACAAGTTTGCAGATAGAGACGAAATTTTTGTAGTAGGTTTCAATAACCAAAAAAATATGGAATGCCAAATAAGGGGCAAAAAGGCGGTCGTATGAGGTGGTTTTGAGTCACATATGCTCCTTAACGGCACTCAGTCTACGTTGATGAAAAAAAGGTTTCAAAAAAAGTTTCCAGATTGAGACGAAATTTTTGTAGTAGGTTTCAATAACCAAAAAAATATGGAATGCCAAATAAAGAGCAAAAAGGCGGTCGTATGAGGTGGTTTTAGTCACATATGCTCCTTAACGGCACTCAGTCTACTTTGATGAAAAAAAAGGTTTCAAAAAAAAGTTTTTTGATTGAGACGAAATTTATATAGTAGGTTTCATTAACCAACAAAATATGTAATGCCAAATAAGGGGCAAGTAGGCGGTCTTATGAGGTGGTTTTGAGTCACATATGCTCCTTAACGGCACTTAGTCTATGTTGATGGAAAAAAAGGTTCAAAAAAAAATTCCAGATTAAGACTAAATTTATATAGTATGTTTCAACAACCAAAAAAATATGGAATGCCAAATAAGGGGCAAAAAGGCGGTCGTATGATGTGGTTTTGAGTCACATATGCTCCTTTCGGCACTTAGCCTACGTTAATGAAAAAAAATGTTTCAAAAAAAAAGTTTCCAGATTGAGACGAAATTTTTGTAGTAGGTTTCAACAACCAAAAAAATATGGAATGCCAAATAAAGAGAAAAAAGGCGGAAGTATGTGGTGGTTTTGAGTCATATATGCTCCTTAACGGCACTCAGTCTACTTTGATGAAAAAAATGGTTTCAAAAAAACTATCCAGATTGAGACGAAATTTATATCGTAGGTTTCAATAACCAAAAAAATATGGAATGCAAAAAATGTGGCAAAAAGGCAGTCGTATGAGGTGGTTTTGAGTCACATATGCTCCTTAACGGCACTTAGATTACTTTGATGAAAAAAAAGGTTTCAAAAAAAAGTTTCCAGATTGAGACGAAATTTATATAGTATGTTTCAATAACCAAAAAAATATGGAATGCCAAATAAGGGGCAAAAAGGCGGTCGTATGAGGTGATTTTGAGTCACATATGCTCCTTAACGGCACTCAGTCTACGTTGATGAAAAAAAGGTTTCAAAAAAAGTTTCCAGATTGAGACGAAATTTTTGTCCTAGGTTTCAATAACCAAAAAAATATGGAATGCCAAATAAGGGGCAAAAAGGCGGTCTTATGAGGTGGTTTTGAGTAACATATGCTCCTTAACGGCACTCAGTCTACGTTGATGGAAAAAAGGTTCAAAAAAAAATTCCAGATTAAGACGAAATTTATATAGTATGTTTCAATAACCAACAAAATATGGAATGCCAAATATGGGGCAAAAGGTGGTCGTATGATGTGGTTTTGAGTCACATATGCTTCTTAACGGTACTCAGTTTACGTTGGTGGAAAAGAAGGTTTCAAAAAAAAGTTTGCAGATATTGACGAAAATTTTGTAGTAGGTTTCAATAACCAATAAAATATGAAATGCCAAACATGGGGCAAAAAGGCGGTTGTATGAGGTGGTTTTGAGTCACATATGCTCCTTTCGGCACTTAGTCTACGTTGATGAAAAAAAATGTTTCAAAAAAAAGTTTCCAGTTTGTGACGAAATTTTTGTAGTAGGTTTCAATAACCAAAAAATATGGAAAGCCAAATAAAGAGCAAAAAGGCGGTAGTATGTGGTGGTTTTGAGTCACATATGCTCCTTAACGGCACTCAGTCTACTTTGATGAAAAAAATGGTTTCAAAAAAAACTTTCCTGATTGAGACTAAATTTATGTCGTAGGTTTCAATAACCAAAAAAATATGGAATGCAAAAAATGTGGCAAAAAGGCAGTCGTATGAGGTGGTTTTGAGTCACATATGCTCCTTAACTGCACTTAGTTTACTTTGATGAAAAAAAAAGGTTTCAAAAAAAAGTTTCCAGATTGAGACGAAATTTATATAGTATGTTTCAATAACCAAAAAAATATGGAATGCCAAATAAGGGGCAAAAAGGCGGTCGTATGAGGTGGTTTTGAGTCACATATGGTCCTTAACGGCACTCAGTCTACGTTGATGAAAAAAGGTTTCAAAAAAAAGTTTCCAGATTGAGACGAAATTTTTGTCGTAGGTTTCAATCACCAAAAAAATATGGAATGCCAAATAAAGAGCAAAAAGGCGGTCGTATGAGGTGGTTTTGAGTCACATATGCTCCTTAACGGCACTCAGTCTACTTTGATGAAAAAAAAGGTTTCAAAAATAAGTTTTCAGATTCAGACGAAATTTATATAGTAGGTTTCAATAACCAAAAAAATATGGAATGCAAAATATGTGGCAAAAAGGTGGTCGTATGAGGTGGTTTTGAGTCACATTTGCCCCTTAACGGCACTCAGTCTACTTTGATGAAAAAAAGGTTTCAAAAAAAAGTTTCCAGATTGAGACGAAATTTTTGTAGTAGGTTTCAATAACCAAAAAATATGGAATGCCAAATAAAGAGCAAAAAGGCGGTCGTATGAGGTGGTTTTAGTCACATATGCTCCTTAACGGCACTCAGTCTACTTTGATAAAAAAAAGGTTTCAAAAAAAAAGTTTCCGGATTGAGACGAAATTTATATAGTAGGTTTCATTAACCAACAAAATATGTAATGCCAAATAAGGGGCAAATAGGCGGTCTTATGAGGTGGTTTTGAGTCACATACGCTCCTTAACGGCACTTAGTCTATGTTGATGGAAAAAAAGGTTCAAAAAAAAAATTCCAGATTAAGACTAAATTTATATAGTATGTTTCAACAACCAAAAAAATATGGAATGCCAAATAAGGGGCAAAAAGGCGGTCGTATGATGTGGTTTTGAGTCACATATGCTCCTTTCGGCACTTAGCCTACGTTAATGAAAAAAAATGTTTCAAAAAAAAGTTTCCAGATTGAGACGAAATTTTTGTAGTAGGTTTCAATAACCAAAAAAATATGGAATGCCAAATAAAGAGAAAAAAGGCGGAAGTATGTGGTGGTTTTGAGTCATATATGCTCCTTAACGGCACTCAGTCTACTTTGATGAAAAAAATGGTTTCAAAAAAAACTATCCAGATTGAGACGAAATTTATATCGTAGGTTTCAATAACCAAAAAAATATGGAATGCAAAAAATGTGGCAAAAATGCAGTCGTATGAGGTGGTTTTGAGTCACATATGCTCCTTAACGGCACTTAGTTTACTTTGATGAAAAAAAGGTTTCAAAAAAAGTTTCCAGATTGAGACGAAATTTATATAGTATGTTTCAATAACCAATAAAATATGGAATGCCAAATAAGGGGCAAAAAGGCGGTCGTATGAGGTGGTTTTGAGTGACATATGCTCCTTAACGGCACTCAGTCTACGTTGATGAAAAAAAGGTTTCAAAAAAAAGTTTCCAGATTGAGACGAAATTTATATAGTAGGTTTCATTAACCAACAAAATATGGAATGCCAAATAAGGGGCAAAAAGGCGGTCTTATGAGGTTGTTTTGAGTCAGATATGCTCCTTAACGACACTCAGTCTACGTTGATGGAAAAAAAGGTTCAAAAAAAAAATTCCAGATTAAGACTAAATTTATATAGTATGTTTCAATAACCAAAAAAATATGGAATGCCAAATAAAGAGCAAAAAGGCGGTAGTATGTGGTGGTTTTGAGTCATATATGCTCCTTAACGGCACTCAGTCTACTTTGATGAAAAAAATGGTTTCAAAAAAACTATCCAGATTGAGACGAAATTTATATCGTAGGTTTCAATAACCAAAAAAATATGGAATGCAAAAAATGTGGCAAAAAGGCAGTCGTATGACGTGGTTTTGAGTCACATATGCTCCTTAACGGCACTTAGTTTACTTTGATGAAAAAAAAGGTTTCAAAAAAAAGTTTCCAGATTGAGACGAAATTTATATAGTATGTTTCAATAACCAAAAAAATATGGAATGCCAAATAAGGGGCAAAAAGGCGGTCGTATGAGGTGGTTTTGAGTCACATATGGTCCTTAACGGCACTCAGTCTACGTTGATGAAAAAAGGTTTCAAAAAAAGTTTCCAGATTGAGACGAAATTTTTGTCGTAGGTTTCAATCACCAAAAAAATATGGAATGCCAAATAAAGAGCAAAAAGGCGGTCGTATGAGGTGGTTTTGAGTCACATATGCTCCTTAACGGCACTCAGTCTACTTTGATGAAAAAAAAGGTTTCAAAAATAAGTTTCCAGATTCAGACGAAATTTATTTAGTAGGTTTCAATAACCAAAAAAATATGGAATGCAAAAAATGTGGCAAAAAGGCAGTCGTATGAGGTGGTTTTGAGTCACATATGCTCCTTAACGGCACTTAGTTTACTTTGATGAAAAAAAGGTTTCAAAAAAAAGTTTCCAGATTGAGACGAAATTTATATAGTATGTTTCAATAACCAATAAAATATGGAATGCCAAATAAGGGGCAAAAAGGCGGTCGTATGAGGTGGTTTTGAGTGACCTATGCTCCTTAACGGCACTCAGTCTACGTTGATGAAAAAAAGGTTTCAAAAAAAGTTTCCAGATTGAGACGAAATTTTTGTCCTAGGTTTCAATATCCAAAAAAATATGGAATGCCAAATAAGGGGCAAAAAGGCGGTCTTATGAGGTGGTTTTGAGTAACATATGCTCCTTAACGGCACTCAGTCTACGTTGATGGAAAAAAAGGTTCAAAAAAAAAATTCCAGATTAAGACGAAATTTATATAGTATGTTTCAATAACCAAAAAAATATGGAATGCCAAATAAGGGGCAAAAAGGTGGTCGTATGATGTGGTTTTGAGTCACATATGCTTCTTAACGGTACTCAGTTTACGTTGGTGGAAAAGAAGGTTTCAAAAAAAAGTTTGCAGATATTGACGAAAATTTTGTAGTAGGTTTCAGTAACGAATAAAATATGAAATGCCAAACATGGGGCAAAAAGGCGGTCGTATGAGGTGGTTTTGAGTCACATATGCTCCTTTCGGCACTTAGTCTACGTTGATGAAAAAAATGTTTCAAAAAAAAGTTTCCAGTTTGTGACGAAATTTTTGTAGTAGGTTTCAATAACCAAAAAATATGGAAAGCCAAATAAAGAGCAAAAAGGCGGTAGTATGTGGTGGTTTTGAGTCACATATGCTCCTTAACGGCACTCAGTCTACTTTGATGAAAAAAATGGTTTCAAAAAAAACTTTCCTGATTGAGACTAAATTTATATCGTAGGTTTCAATAACCAAAAAAATATGGAATGCAAAAAATGTGGCAAAAGGCAGTCGTATGAGGTGGTTTTGAGTAACATATGCTCCTTAACAGCACTTAGTTTACTTTGATGAAAAAAAGGTTTCAAAAAAAAGTTTCCAGATTGAGACGAAATTTATATAGTAGGTTTCATTAACCAACAAAATATGGAATGCCAAATAAGGGGCAAAAAGGCGGTCTTATGAGGTTGTTTTGAGTCAGATATGCTCCTTAACGACACTCAGTCTACGTTGATGGACAAAAAAGGTTCAAAAAAAAAATTCCAGATTAAGACAAAATTTATATAGTATGTTTCAATAACCAAAAAAATATGGAATGCCAAATAAAGAGCAAAAAGGCGGTAGTATGTGGTGGTTTTGAGTCATATATGCTCCTTAACGGCACTCAGTCTACTTTGATGAAAAAAATGGTTTCAAAAAAAACTATCCAGATTGAGACGAAATTTATATCGTAGGTTTCAATAACCAAAAAAATATGGAATGCAAAAAATGTGGCAAAAGGCAGTCGTATGACGTGGTTTTGAGTCACATATGCTCCTTAACGGCACTTAGTTTACTTTGATGAAAAAAAGGTTTCAAAAAAAAGTTTCCAGATTGAGACGAAATTTATATAGTATGTTTCAATAACCAAAAAAATATGGAATGCCAAATAAGGGGCAAAAAGGCGGTCGTATGAGGTGGTTTTGAGTCACATATGGTCCTTAACGGCACTCAGTCTACGTTGATGAAAAAAAGGTTTCAAAAAAAAGTTTCCAGATTGAGACGAAATTTTTGTCGTAGGTTTCAATCACCAAAAAAATATGGAATGCCAAATAAAGAGCAAAAAGGCGGTCGTATGAGGTGGTTTTGAGTCACATATGCTCCTTAACGACACTCAGTCTACGTTGATGGAAAAAAAGGTTCAAAAAAAAAATTCCAGATTAAGACGAAATTTATATAGTATGTTTCAATAACCAAAAAAATATGGAATGCCAAATAAAGAGCAAAAAGGCGGTAGTATGTGGTGGTTTTGAGTCATATATGCTCCTTAACGGCACTCAGTCTACTTTGATGAAAAAAATGGTTTCAAAAAAACTATCCAGATTGAGACGAAATTTATATCGTAGGTTTCAATAACCAAAAAAATTTGGAATGCAAAAAATGTGGCAAAAAGGCAGTCGTATGACGTGGTTTTGAGTCACATATGCTCCTTAACGGCACTTAGTTTACTTTGATGAAAAAAAAGGTTTCAAAAAAAAGTTTCCAGATTGAGACGAAATTTATATAGTTTGTTTCAATAACCAAAAAAATATGGAATGCCAAATAAGGGGCAAAAAGGCGGTCGTATGAGGTGGTTTTGAGTCACATATGGTCCTTAACGGCACTCAGTCTACGTTGATGAAAAAAAGGTTTCAAAAAAAAGTTTCCAGATTGAGACGAAATTTTTGTCGTAGGTTTCAATCACCAAAAAAATATGGAATGCCAAATAAAGAGCAAAAAGGCGGTCGTATGAGGTGGTTTTGAGTCACATATGCTCCTTAACGGCACTCAGTCTACTTTGATGAAAAAAAAGGTTTCAAAAATAAGTTTTCAGATTCAGACGAAATTTATATAGTAGGTTTCAATAACCAAAAAAATATGGAATGCAAAATATGTGGCAAAAAGGTGGTCGTATGAGGTGGTTTTGAGTCACATTTGCCCCTTAACGGCACTCAGTCTACTTTGATGAAAAAAAAGGTTTCAAAAAAAAGTTTCCAGATTGAGACGAAATTTTTGTAGTAGGTTTCAATAACCAAAAAAATATGGAATGCCAAATAAAGAGCAAAAAGGCGGTCGTATGAGGTGGTTTTAGTCACATATGCTCCTTAACGGCACTCAGTCTACTTTGATAAAAAAAAAAGGTTTCAAAAAAAAAGTTTCCGGATTGAGACGAAATTTATATAGTAGGTTTCATTAACCAACAAAATATGTAATGCCAAATAAGGGGCAAATAGGCGGTCTTATGAGGTGGTTTTGAGTCACATACGCTCCTTAACGGCACTTAGTCTATGTTGATGGAAAAAAAGGTTCAAAAAAAAAATTCCAGATTAAGACTAAATTTATATAGTATGTTTCAACAACCAAAAAAATATGGAATGCCAAATAAGGGGCAAAAAGGCGGTCGTATGATGTGGTTTTGAGTCACATATGCTCCTTTCGGCACTTAGCCTACGTTAATGAAAAAAAATGTTTCAAAAAAAAGTTTCCAGATTGAGACGAAATTTTTGTAGTAGGTTTCAATAACCAAAAAAATATGGAATGCCAAATAAAGAGAAAAAAGGCGGAAGTATGTGGTGGTTTTGAGTCATATATGCTCCTTAACGGCACTCAGTCTACTTTGATGAAAAAAATGGTTTCAAAAAAAACTATCCAGATTGAGACGAAATTTATATCGTAGGTTTCAATAACCAAAAAAATATGGAATGCAAAAAATGTGGCAAAAATGCAGTCGTATGAGGTGGTTTTGAGTCACATATGCTCCTTAACGGCACTTAGTTTACTTTGATGAAAAAAAGGTTTCAAAAAAAGTTTCCAGATTGAGACGAAATTTATATAGTATGTTTCAATAACCAATAAAATATGGAATGCCAAATAAGGGGCAAAAAGGCGGTCGTATGAGGTGGTTTTGAGTGACATATGCTCCTTAACGGCACTCAGTCTACGTTGATGAAAAAAAGGTTTCAAAAAAAAGTTTCCAGATTGAGACGAAATTTTTGTCCTCGGTTTCAATATCAAAAAAATATGGAATGCCAAATAAGGGGCAAAAAGGCGGTCTTATGAGGTGGTTTTGAGTCAGATATGCTCCTTAACGACACTCAGTCTACGTTGATGGAAAAAAAGGTTCAAAAAAAAAATTCCAGATTAAGACTAAATTTATATAGTATGTTTCAACAACCAAAAAAATATGGAATGCCAAATAAGGGGCAAAAAGGCGGTCGTATGATGTGGTTTTGAGTCACATATGCTCCTTTCGGCACTTAGCCTACGTTAATGAAAAAAAATGTTTCAAAAAAAAGTTTCCAGATTGAGACGAAATTTTTGTAGTAGGTTTCAATAACCAAAAAAATATGGAATGCCAAATAAAGAGAAAAAAGGCGGAAGTATGTGGTGGTTTTGAGTCATATATGCTCCTTAACGGCACTCAGTCTACTTTGATGAAAAAAATGGTTTCAAAAAAAACTATCCAGATTGAGACGAAATTTATATCGTAGGTTTCAATAACCAAAAAAATATGGAATGCAAAAAATGTGGCAAAAAGGCAGTCGTATGAGGTGGTTTTGAGTCACATATGCTCCTTAACGGCACTTAGTTTACTTTGATGAAAAAAAAGGTTTCAAAAAAAAGTTTCCAGATTGAGACGAAATTTATATAGTATGTTTCAATAACCAATAAAATATGGAATGCCAAATAAGGGGCAAAAAGGCGGTCGTATGAGGTGGTTTTGAGTGACATATGCTCCTTAACGGCACTCAGTCTACGTTGATGAAAAAAAGGTTTCAAAAAAAAGTTTCCAGATTGAGACGAAATTTTTGTCCTCGGTTTCAATATCAAAAAAATATGGAATGCCAAATAAGGGGCAAAAAGGCGGTCTTATGAGGTGGTTTTGAGTAACATATGCTCCTTAACGGCACTCAGTCTACGTTGATGGAAAAAAGGTTCAAAAAAATTCCAGATTAAGACGAAATTTATATAGTATGTTTCAATAACCAAAAAAATATGGAATGCCAAATAAGGGGCAAAAAGGTGGTCGTATGATGTGGTTTTGAGTCACATATGCTTCTTAACGGTACTCAGTTTACGTTGGTGGAAAAGAAGGTTTCAAAAAAAAGTTTGCAGATATTGACGAAAATTCTGTAGTAGGTTTCAGTAACCAATAAAATATGAAATGCCAAACATGGGGCAAAAAGGCGGTCGTATGAGGTGGTTTTGAGTCACATATGCTCCTTTCGGCACTTAGTCTACGTTGATAAAAAAAATGTTTCAAAAAAAAGTTTCCAGTTTGTGACGAAATTTTTGTAGTAGGTTTCAATAACCAAAAAATATGGAAAGCCAAATAAAGAGCAAAAAGGCGGTAGTATGTGGTGGTTTTGAGTCACATATGCTCCTTAACGGCACTCAGTCTACTTTGATGAAAAAAATGGTTTCAAAAAAAACTTTCCTGATTGAGACTAAATTTATATCGTAGGTTTCAATAACCAAAAAAATATGGAATGCAAAAAATGTGGCAAAAAGGCAGTCGTATGAGGTGGTTTTGAGTCACATATGCTCCTTAACAGCACTTAGTTTACTTTGATGAAAAAAAGGTTTCAAAAAAAAGTTTCCAGATTGAGACGAAATTTATATAGTAGGTTTATTAACCAACAAAATATGGAATGCCAAATAAGGGGCAAAAAGGCGGTCTTATGAGGTTGTTTTGAGTCAGATATGCTCCTTAACGACACTCAGTCTACGTTGATGGAAAAAAAGGTTCAAAAAAAAAATTCCAGATTAAGACGAAATTTATATAGTATGTTTCAATAACCAAAAAAATATGGAATGCCAAATAAAGAGCAAAAAGGCGGTAGTATGTGGTGGTTTTGAGTCATATATGCTCCTTAACGGCACTCAGTCTACTTTGATGAAAAAAATGGTTTCAAAAAAACTATCCAGATTGAGACGAAATTTATATCGTAGGTTTCAATAACCAAAAAATATGGAATGCAAAAAATGTGGCAAAAAGGCAGTCGTATGACGCGGTTTTGAGTCACATATGCTCCTTAACGGCACTTAGTTTACTTTGATGAAAAAAAAGGTTTCAAAAAAAAGTTTCCAGATTGAGACGAAATTTATATAGTATGTTTCAATAACCAAAAAAATATGGAATGCCAAATAAGGGGCAAAAAGGCGGTCGTATGAGGTGGTTTTGAGTCACATATGGTCCTTAACGGCACTCAGTCTACGTTGATGAAAAAAGGTTTCAAAAAAAGTTCCCAGATTGAGACGAAATTTTTGTCGTAGGTTTCAATCACCAAAAAATATGGAATGCCAAATAAAGAGCAAAAAGGCGGTCGTATGAGGTGGTTTTGAGTCACATATGCTCCTTAACGGCACTCAGTCTACTTTGATGAAAAAAAGGTTTCAAAAAAAAGTTTCCAGATTGAGACGAGATTTATATAGTAGGTTTCATTAACCAACAAGAAATGGAATGCCAAATAAGGGGCAAAAAGGAGGTCTTATGAGATGGTTTTGAGTCACATATGCTCCTTAACGGCACTCAGTCTACGTTGATGGAAAAAAGGTTCAAAAAAAATTCCAGATTATGACGAAATTTAGATAGTATGATTCAATAACCAAAAAAATATGTAATGCCAAATAAGGGGCAAAAAGGTGGTCGTATGATGTGGTTTTGAGTCACATATGCTTTTTAACGGTATTCAGTTTACGTTGGTGGAAAAGAAGGTTTCAAAAAAAAGTTTGCAGATATTGACGAAAATTTTGTAGTAGGGTTCAATAACCAATAAAATATGAAATGCCAAATATGGGGCAAAAAGACGGTCGTATGAGGTGGTTTTGAGTCACATATGCTCCTTTCGGCACTTAGTCTACGTTGATGAAAAAAAATGTTTCAAAAAAAAGTTTCCAGTTTGAGACGAAATTTTTGTAGTAGGTTTCAATAACCAAAAAAATATGGAAAGCCAAATAAAGAGCAAAAAGGCGGTAGTATGTGGTGGTTTTGAGTCACATATGCTCCTTAACGGCACTCAAAAATGGTTTCAAAAAAAAATTCCTGATTGAAACTAAATTTATATCGTAGGTTTCAATAACCAAAAAAATATGGAATGCAAAAAATGTGGCAAAAAGGCAGTCGTATGAGGTGGTTTTGAGTCACATATGCTCCTTAACGGCACTTAGTTTACTTTGATGAAAAAAAGGTTTCAAAAAAAAGTTTCCAGATTGAGACGAAATTTATATAGTATGTTTCAATAACCAATAAAATATGGAATGCCAAATAAGGGGCAAAAAGGCGGTCGTATGAGGTGGTTTTGAGTGACATATGCTCCTTAACGGCACTCAGTCTACGTTGATGAAAAAAGGTTTCAAAAAAAGTTTCCAGATTGAGACGAAATTTTTGTCCTCGGTTTCAATATCAAAAAAATATGGAATGCCAAATAAGGGGCAAAAAGGCGGTCTTATGAGGTGGTTTTGAGTAACATATGCTCCTTAACGGCACTCAGTCTACGTTGATGGAAAAAAGGTTCAAAAAAAATTCCAGATTAAGACGAAATTTATATAGTATGTTTTAATAACCAAAAAAATATGGAATGCCAAATAAGGGGCAAAAAGGTGGTCGTATGATGTGGTTTTGAGTCACATATGCTTCTTAACGGTACTCAGTTTACGTTGGTGGAAAAGAAGGTTTCAAAAAAAGTTTGCAGATATTGACGAAAATTCTGTAGTAGGTTTCAGTAACCAATAAAATATGAAATGCCAAACATGGGGCAAAAAGGCGGTCGTATGAGGTGGTTTTGAGTCACATATGCTCCTTTCGGCACTTAGTCTACGTTGATAAAAAAATGTTTCAAAAAAAAGTTTCCAGTTTGTGACGAAATTTTTGTAGTAGGTTTCAATAACCAAAAAATATGGAAAGCCAAATAAAGAGCAAAAAGGCGGTAGTATGTGGTGGTTTTGAGTCACATATGCTCCTTAACGGCACTCAGTCTACTTTGATGAAAAAAATGGTTTCAAAAAAACTTTCCTGATTGAGACTAAATTTATATCGTAGGTTTCAATAACCAAAAAAATATGGAATGCAAAAATGTGGCAAAAAGGCAGTCGTATGAGGTGGTTTTGAGTCACATATGCTCCTTAACAGCACTTAGTTTACTTTGATGAAAAAAAGGTTTCAAAAAAAGTTTCCAGATTGAGACGAAATTTATATAGTAGGTTTATTAACCAACAAAATATGGAATGCCAAATAAGGGGCAAAAAGGCGGTCTTATGAGGTTGTTTTGAGTCAGATATGCTCCTTAACGACACTCAGTCTACGTTGATGGAAAAAAGGTTCAAAAAAATTCCAGATTAAGACGAAATTTATATAGTATGTTTCAATAACCAAAAAAATATGGAATGCCAAATAAAGAGCAAAAAGGCGGTAGTATGTGGTGGTTTTGAGTCATATATGCTCCTTAACGGCACTCAGTCTACTTTGATGAAAAAAATGGTTTCAAAAAAAACTATCCAGATTGAGACGAAATTTATATCGTAGGTTTCAATAACCAAAAAAATATGGAATGCAAAAAATGTGGCAAAAAGGCAGTCGTATGACGCGGTTTTGAGTCACATATGCTCCTTAACGGCACTTAGTTTACTTTGATGAAAAAAAGGTTTCAAAAAAAAGTTTCCAGATTGAGACGAAATTTATATAGTATGTTTCAATAACCAAAAAAATATGGAATGCCAAATAAGGGGCAAAAAGGCGGTCGTATGAGGTGGTTTTGAGTCACATATGGTCCTTAACGGCACTCAGTCTACGTTGATGAAAAAAAGGTTTCAAAAAAAGTTTCCAGATTGAGACGAAATTTTTGTCGTAGGTTTCAATCACCAAAAAAATATGGAATGCCAAATAAAGAGCAAAAAGGCGGTCGTATGAGGTGGTTTTGAGTCACATATGCTCCTTAACGGCACTCAGTCTACTTTGATGAAAAAAAGGTTTCAAAAAAAAGTTTCCAGATTGAGACGAGATTTATATAGTAGGTTTCATTAACCAACAAGAAATGGAATGCCAAATAAGGGGCAAAAAGGAGGTCTTATGAGATGGTTTTGAGTCACATATGCTCCTTAACGGCACTCAGTCTACGTTGATGGAAAAAAAGGTTCAAAAAAAATTCCAGATTATGACGAAATTTAGATAGTATGATTCAATAACCAAAAAAATATGTAATGCCAAATAAGGGGCAAAAAGGTGGTCGTATGATGTGGTTTTGAGTCACATATGCTTTTTAACGGTATTCAGTTTACGTTGGTGGAAAAGAAGGTTTCAAAAAAAGTTTGCAGATATTGACGAAAATTTTGTAGTAGGGTTCAATAACCAATAAAATATGAAATGCCAAATATGGGGCAAAAAGACGGTCGTATGAGGTGGTTTTGAGTCACATATGCTCCTTTCGGCACTTACTCTACGTTGATGAAAAAAATGTTTCAAAAAAAGTTTCCAGTTTGAGACGAAATTTTTGTAGTAGGTTTCAATAACCAAAAAATATGGAAAGCCAAATAAAGAGCAAAAAGGCGGTAGTATGTGGTGGTTTTGAGTCACATATGCTCCTTAACGGCACTCAAAAATGGTTTCAAAAAAAATTCCTGATTGAAACTAAATTTATATCGTAGGTTTCAATAACCAAAAAATATGGAATGCAAAAAATGTGGCAAAACGGCAGTCGTATGAGGTGGTTTTGAGTCACATATGCTCCTTAACGGCACTTAGTTTACTTTGATGAAAAAAAGGTTTCAAAAAAAGTTTCCAGATTGATACGAAATTTATATAGTAGGTTTCATTAACCAAAAAAATATGGAATGCCAAATAAGGGGCAAATAGGCGGTCTTATGAGGTGGTTTTGAGTCAGATATGCTCCTAAACGACACTCAGTCTACGTTGATGGAAAAAAGGTTCAAAAAAAAATTCCAGATTAAGACGAAATTTATATAGTATGTTTCAATAACCAAAAAAATATGGAATGCCAAATAAGGGGCAAAAAGGCGGTCGTATGAGGTGGTTTTGAGTTACTTATGCTCCTTAACGACACTCAGTCTACTTTGATGAAAAAAAGGTTTCAAAAAAAAGTTTCCAGATTGAGACGAAATTTTTGTCGTGGGTTTCAATAACCAAAAAAATATGGAATGCCAAATAAAGAGCAAAAAGGCGGTCGTATGAGGTGGTTTTGAGTCACTTATGCTCCTTAACGACACTCAGTCTACTTTGATGAAAAAAAGGTTTCAAAAAAAGTTTCCAGATTGAGACGAAATTTTTGTCATAGGTTTCAATAACCAAATAAATATGGAATGCCAAATAAAGAGCAAAAAGGCGGTCGTATGAGGTGGTTTTGAGTCACATATGCTCCTTAACGGCACTCAGTCTACTTTGATGAAAAAAAAGGTTTCAAAAAAAAGTTTCCATATTCAGACGAAATTTATATAGTTGGTTTCAATAACCAAAAATATATGGAATGCAAAATATGTGGCAAAAAGGCGGTCGTATGAGGTGGTTTTGAGTCACATATGCTCCTTTCGGCACTTAGTCTACGTTGATGAAAAAAATTTCAAAAAAAAGTTTCCAGTTTGAGACGAAATTTTTGTAGTAGGTTTCAATAACCAAAAAAATATGGAATGCCAAATAAAGAGCAAAAAGGCGGTAGTATGTGGTGGTTTTGAGTCACAAATGCTCCTTAACGGCACTCAGTCTACTTTGATGAAAAAAAAGGTTTCAAAAAAAACTTTCCAGATTGAGACGAAATTTATATCGTAGGTTTCAATGACCAAAAAAATATGGAATGCAAAAAATGTGGCAAAAAGGCAGTCGTATAAGGTGGTTTTGAGTCACATGTGCTCCTTAACGGCACTTAGTTTACGTTGATGAAAAAAAGGTTTCAAAAAAAGTTTCCAGATTGAGACGAAATTTATATAGTTGGTTTCATTAACACACAAAATATGGAATGCCAAATAAGGGGGAAAAAGGCGGTCTTATGAGGTGGTTTTGAGTCACATATGCTCCTTAACGGTACTCAGTCTACATTGATGGAAAAAAACATAAAAAACAAGTTTCCAGATTAAGACGAAATTTATATAGTATGTTTCAATGACAAAAAAATATGGAATGCCATAAAAGGGGCAAAAAGGCAGTCGTATGATGTGGTTTTGAGTCACATATGCTGCTTAACGACACTCAGTTTACGTTAGTGGAAAAAAAGGTTTCAAAAAAAAGTTTGCATTTAGAGACGAAATTTTTGTAGTAGGTTTCAATAACCAATAAAATATTAAATACCCAATATGGGGGCAAAAAGGCGGTAGTATGAGGTGGTTTTGAGTCACATATGCTACTTTCGGCACTCAGTCTACGTTGATGAAAAAAATGTTTCAAAAAAAGTTTCCAAATTGAGACGAAATTTTTGTAGCAGGTTTAAATAACCAAAAAAATATGGAATGCCAAGTAAGGGGCAAAAGGCGGTCTTATGACGTGGTTTAGAGTCACTTATGCTCTTTAACGGCACTCAGTCTACGTTGATGGAAAAAAAGGTTCAAAAAAAGTTTCTAGATTAAGACGAAATATATATAGTATGTTTCAATAATAAAGGAAATATGGAATGCCAAATAAGGGGCAAAAAGGCGGTCGTATGATGTGGTTTTGAGTCACATATGCTTCGTAACGGCACTCAGTTGACGTTGGTGGAAAAAAAGTATCAAAAAAAGTTTGCAGATAGAGACGAAATTTTAATAGTAGGTGTCAATAACCAATAAAATATGAAATGCCAAATATGGGGCAAAAAGGCGGTCGTATGAGGTGATTTTGAGTCACATATGCTCCTTTCGGCACTCAGTCTAAGTTGATGAAAAAAAATGTTTCAAAAAAAGTTTCCAGATTGAGACAAAATTTTTGTAGTAGGTTTCAATAACCAAAAAAATATGGAATGCCAAATAAAGAGCAAAAAGGCGGTCGTATGGGGTGGTTTTGAGTCACATATGCTCCTTAACGGCACTTAGTCAACTTGGATGCAAAAAAGGTTTCAAAAAAAGTTTCCAGATTGAGGCGAAATTTATATAGTAGGTTTCAATAACCAACCAAATATGGAATGCCAAATATGTGGCATAAAGGCGCTCTTATGAGGTGGTTTTGAGTCACATATGCTCCTTAACGACACTCGATCTACTTTGATGAAAAAAAGGTTTCAAAAAAAGTTTCCAGATTGAGACGAAATTTTTATAGTAGGTTTCATTAACCAACAAAATATGGAAAACCAAATAAGGGGCAAAAAGGCGGTCTTATGAGGTGGTTTTGAGTCACATATGCTACTTAACGGCACTCAGTCTACATTGATGGAAAAAAAGGTTCAACAAAAAAGTTTCCATATTAAGACAAAATTTATATAGTATGTTTCATTAACCCAAAAAATATGGAATGCCAAATAAGGGGCAAAAAGGCGGTCGTATGATGTGGTTTTGAGTCACATATGCTTCTTAATGGCACTCAGTTTACGTTGGTGGAAAAAAGTTTCAAAAAAAAGTTTGCAGATAGAGACGAAATTTTTGTAGTAGGTTTCAATAACGAATAAAATATGAAATGCCAAATATGGGGCAAAAAGGCGGTCGTATGAGGTGGTTTTGAGTCACATATGCTCCTTTCGGCACTCATTCTACGTTGATGAAAAAAATGTTTCAAAAAAAGTATCCAGATTGAGACGAAATTTTTGGTAGTAGGTTTCAATAACCAAAAAAATATGGAATGCAAAATAAAGAGCAAGAAGGCGGTCGTATGAGGTGGTTTTGAGTCACATATGCTCCGTAACGACACTCAGTCTACTTTGATGAAAAAAAGGTTTCAAAAAAAAGTTTCCAAATTGAGACGAAATTTATATAGTAGGTTTCAATAACAAACAAAATATGGAATGCCAAATATGTGGCAAAAAGGCGGTCTTATGAGGTGGTTTTGAGTCACATATGCTCCTTAACGGCACTCAGTCTACGTTGATGGAAAAAAAAGGTTTCAAGTTTTCATCTCCTTCCCAAAATAGAAAGTTCTCTCTCTAATAGGCGATTTCTCCTTCCCTCCTCTACCATCTGTGGAAGCCATGGTAGGGGGCAAGAGAGGCAGACCCCAAAGAGGAAGAATGCAAGAAGTAAGGTTGGCTCTTATTCCATAGCTAGCAGTACCATTGATCTGAAACAGAAAGGAAAATTGACTGAGGAAGAAGAAGACATTTCTGATCTTGACATTCCAAGTGATGAGGAGTTCAACCCAGATACTCCTATTGTACACTCTGATGGTGATGAAGTGAACCCTCAAGCTCTGAGAAGATTCTCAGAGTGGGTTTCAGCTCTGAAATCTAACAATGGTGATCATGCCTCGACTTCTAGAGGTAAGTTTAAACATAGCAATCCTAGTAAAAACATTATATTTGGCTCTGCTGTTAGTGTAGAGATGGAAACTGGGAAGAAGAGATTAAACATGTTAAATGTGATAGAGGAGTAGCCTCCTCCAACTGAGCAGTTACCTAAAATAGAGTTAGATGATGTTGCTGAGGAAGTGGACTATTGGCAAACAGCCATCTTCTGTTTTGTGGTTGGAGCTAATCCACCTTTCTCTATGATGGAAGGGTTTCTGAATAGGATTTGGGGAAAGATGGGCATTAATAAATTGCTCCAGTTGGCAAGGGGACTATCATGGTGAGATTCAGTGACATGGGAGGGAAAGATTTGGCTCTTACTGGCCAGTTCAGTTTTGATTCGAAGCCTTTGATAGTTAAATCATGGGATATTGATGCTGATATTTGTGACCAGGTGGTGAAAAAGGTCCCTTTTTGGGTCAAACTTCCAAAGCTCAATGTGAAATACTGGGGAGGTAGAAGCCTTACCAAAATAGTGCAGGCTTTAGGTGATTTTGTTAAATTTGATCAAGCTACTGAGAAGAGGGATAGATTGATGTATGCAAGAGTGTTGGTGGAAGTGGTGGTTGATCAGACATATCATGATTCTATTTATTTTTTGAATGAACATGGAGTACTTCTTCATCAGGTTATTGAGTATGAATGGAAGCCTGAAATCTGCATACATTGCAAAAAGATAGGCCATAGAGGCGAGGACTGTAGAGTAGTAAAAAAGAAGCAGGAATGGAGGCCTAAAGTGGCCCCTAAACTGAATAAGGAGTTATTGGTGGATGAGGATGGGTTCAGACAAGTATCCACCAAATTTAAAAAGCAGCAACAACCTACTATAACTGCCACTGTAACTGCTATAAGCCAGGAAAGTCCCAACAGATTTGAGGTGCTGCAACAGGTGACTCCTATTGAAGCTGATAAAGTTGGCCTTCTCACTGATGACAGAGGTAATGATGAGCTGAGAGATAAGGGGTTGATTACCCCTATTGTGAATGGATAATATACTATGTTGGAATGTAAGGGGTCTAAACAAGTTAGCTAAACAGAAAGAGGTCAAGAATCTTATTTCTTCTCATAGAGCTAAGCTTGTTTGTCTCCTTAAAACTAAGATCAGGTCTCATAAACTGGGGGCCTTGTATCTGAACTTGTGTCCAGGTTGGAATATAACTACAAACTTACCATGGCATGGTAGAGGAAGAATCATCATTGCTTGGGACCCTAGAGCTTTTGAGGTGGATATCAGATTCTGCACTGATCAGTTAGTGCATTGTATTGTTACTTCTTACAGTTCAAGAGTCTCCTTTGCTTGTTCAATAGTGTATGCACATAATGATAATGCTAGCAAGTGTATTCTGTGGAAGGATTTGGAGAGAATTGGTGGTTCTTTAGTTGGCCCTTGGGTGATGATGGGAGATTTCAATAATGTGCTCACATATGAGGAAAGAGTTGAGGCTGCAGTTACTAGAAGGGAGATTGAGGCTTTTCAAAAATGCCTCAACTTTTGTAATTTGACTGATGTCAAATTTCTTGGTAGGTTCTATACATGGAACAATAAGCAAGATGATGAAGATAGGGTGCTAGCAAAGCTTGACAGGGTTGTTGCTAATGGAAACTGGTTAACTCTTTTTAAATCAGCTGAAGTGATTTTCCTTCCTGAGGGATACTTTGATCACTCCCCTGCTTTGATCAAATGCTTTCCCACACCTCAAGGCAAAATCCCCTTCAGATACTTTCGGATGTGAAGCAAATGTGATAGTTTTTTAACTGTTGTTAAAGAAGCCTGGCAGGAGCAAGTTAATGGATTTCATATGTTCCAAATCTGGCATAAACTGAAAATTCTAAAGCAAGATCTGAAGAAGCTCAATAAGGAGAGGTTTGGTGATGTTGAAGCTGCTCATCTACAAGTTGTTGTTGCTCTTAAAACCTGCCAAGAACAGTTGCATCTGGATCCCAGCAATGCAAGCTTTATTCATGCTGAATATGTAGCTCACCAAAAACTCAAAGAAGCTCAGGTTAATTACCTCTCATTCTTAAATCAGAAAGCAAAAGGGGAACGGATACTTGATGGTGATAGCAACACAAAAAAGTTTCATAATAGTGTTAAAATTATGGCTCAGAGGAGTAATGTTAATGCTATTATGAGTAAAGATGAAGTATGGATTTATGAGCATGAAGCTGTGAAAAATACTTTCTTGAATCATTTTAGAACATTTGTTGCTAATACATGGAGTGAAGTCCTTCCTATTAAGAGCAGGTTTATTCAACAAGGACCTGTTTTGGTGGAAGCTCAACACTCTCTTCTGAACCTTAATTTCACAGGAGAGGAGATTAGGTTAGCACTCTGGTCTATTCCTAATAACAAATCTCCTGGGATAGATGGTTATGGGAGCAGCTTCTTCAAGGATGCTTGGGATGTGGTGGGATAAGGCATCATTTCTGCAGTGCAAGAAGTCTTCAGCTCAGGCAGAATGCTTCAAGCTATAAACACTACAGCAATCACCTTAGTTCCTAAGGTTGCTTGCCCCTCCCATGTTGGAGACTACAGACCTATATCCTGTTGCACAGTGCTCTATAAAATCATCTCCAAACTCTTATGTTCAAGGTTGAAGAGAGTCTTGCCTGGTCTGGTTAGCCAAAATCAGAGTGCCTTTGTGACAGGGAGAAATATCATTGATAATATACTGTTGTGTCAGGATCTTGTCAAGCAATATACAAGGAAACAAGCTGCCAGAAGCTGTTTGATGAAAATTGATCTGCAAAAAGCTTATGATACTATTGAATGGGGTTTTGTGCATGATTTGCTCTAAGCTCTCAACTTTCCTAAGGACTTCATTAATATTCTGATGGTATGTATATCCACTACTAGATATACTCTCCTCTTTAATGGGTCCTGTACAGATTTGTTTGAGGCTAAGAGAGGTTTAAGACAAGGAGACCCTATCTCCACCCTGGTTTTTGTTCTCTGCATGGAATATCTGACTAGAATCCTGAATTATCCGGGGGCAAAGAGAGAGTTTCATTTCCATCCCAGATGTCAAGGCCTAAAACTGAATAGCCTGTGTTTTGCTGATGACTTAATGGTTTTCAGTAGAGGAGACTATAGAAGTGTCTACTTGATGCTTCAAGGCTTGAGACTTTTGAAAAGTCTTTTGGCCTAGCTGCTAATAAACAGAAATCTGAAATTTTTCAGGTTAACATGGAAGCTACAGAGCTCCACAGGATTAAGAAGCTGTCTGGTTTTGGTTCTGGTGCCTGGCCTCTTAAGTATCTTGGTGCTCCCATTAGCACCAAGAAACTCAGAACTGCAGATTGTGAGAAGTTGGTTGAGAAAATGCTGTTTAGGATCAAATCTTGGCAGCATAAAACACTGTCTTTTGCTGGCAGA
The DNA here is from genome assembly GCA_947645195.1 of Patellifolia procumbens. NCBI lineage: Eukaryota > Viridiplantae > Streptophyta > Magnoliopsida > Caryophyllales > Amaranthaceae > Patellifolia > Patellifolia procumbens. The sequence goes on along the minus strand of CANSGD010001248.1, from coordinate 158,474 downwards.
CTTCAGTTAGTCAACTCTGTGCTGATGAGTGTGTGCAATTACTGGATGCAGATCTTCATTCTACCTGAGGCTGTCCTTTCTAGAATTAATCAAATCTGCAGAGTATACTTATGGCAAGGTACTGATAGGCACCTAAAGCCAGGCTATGTAAACTGGGAAAAGGTCTGCAGCAAGAAGAGCTATGGAGGCCTGGGTGTCAGGGATATAAAGCTCTAGAACCTCCTAGCAGTTAGTAAGCAAGTTTGGCCTATTGCTGAAAAGAAAGACACCCTGTGGGTGAGATGGGTTAATTCAGTGTACATCCAGGGAGGTGACTGGTGGCATCACCACCCTAGGTCCACTGCTAGCTGGATCTGGAGATACTTTTGTCAAGTTAGAGATGAGATCAAACAAGCAGCCTGACTTCCTCAGACTGGCCAAGTTTTCTCTATTGGTAAATGTTATAAACAAGCACAGGAGATGGGATAGAAAGTTGTCTGGGACAGGATTGTGTGGAATAGGCTCAATACACCCAAACATAGTTTCATGATATGGTTAGCAGCCCACCAAAGGATTATGACAAAGGAAAGGCTCAAAAGATATGGTGTCTGTTCTGAGGACACCTGTACCATCTGTGGCTCTCACACTGAGAGCCTTGATCATCTGCTCTTTCACTACTACTTCAGCAAGCAGGTTTGGGAGAAATGTCTGGTTTGGATCAAGATTAAGAAGAGGTGGACTAGCATGTCTGACTGCCTCAACTGGATCAGTAAAAGGGGTGATATGCCTCAAGCTAAAAGGAAAGTAGCTTTTTCTGTAGTAGCTGCTGTTGTGTATAACATTTGGCTTGCTAGAAATCAGGCCTACTGGTGTTGTTATGTTCCTAGTATTGATAGTTGTATTGCTTCTATCAAGTTTGTAATTAGAACTAGGATGAAGTTAGTCTATAACTCTAAGGCCTTCACTAAGCTCCAATATTGGCTAGATGAGATCCAGTTGTAATAGTTACTCTTAGGTGTTTGGGGAGCCTTCCTAATAGGGTTATCATCGCCTTTGAGTAGATTGTAGTTGTGTTTTGGTGCTTAATATATCTTTTCACTTATCTAAAAAAAAACGTTCAAAATAAAAGTTTCCAGATTAAGACGAAATTTATATAGTATGTTTCAATAACCAAAAAAATACGGGATGCCAAATAAGAGGCAAAAAGGCGGTCGTATGATGTGGTTTTGAGTCACATATGCTTCTTAACGGCACTTAGTTTACGTTGGTGGAAAAAAAGGTTTCAAAAAAAAGTTTGCAGATAGAGACGAAATTTTTGTACTAGGTTTCAATAACCAATAAAATATGAAATGCCAAATATGGGGCAAAAAGGCGGTCGTATGAGGTGGTTTTGAGTCACATATGCTCCTTTCGGCACTCAGTCTACGTTGATGAAAAAAAATGTTTCAAAAAAAAGTTTCCAGATTGAGACGAAAATTTTGTAGTAGGTTTCAATAACCAAAAAATATGGAATGCCAAATAAGGAGCAAAAAGGCAGTCGTATGAGGTGGTTTTGAGTCACATATGTTCCTTAACGGCACTCAGTCTACTTTGATAAAAAAAAGGTTTCAAAAAAAAGTTTCCAGATTGAGACGAAATTTATATCGTAGGTTTCAATAACCAAAAAAAATGGAATGCCAAATATGTGGCAAAAAGGCAGTCGTATGAAGTGGTTTTGAGTCACATATGCTCCATAACGGCACTCAGTCTACTTTGATGAATTAAAAGGTTTCAAAAAAAAGTTTCCAGATTGAGACGAAATTTATATAGTAGGTTTCATTAACCAAAAAAATATGGAATGCAAAATGTGTGGCAAAAAGGTGGTCGTATGAGGTGGTTTTGAGTCACATACGCTCCTTAACGGCACTCAGTCTACTTTGATGTAAAAAAGGTTTCAAAAAAAGTTTCCAGATTGAGACGAAATTTATATAGTAGGTTTCATTAACCAAAAAAATATAGAATGACAAATATGTGGCAACAAGGTGGTCGTATGATGTGGTTTTGAGTCACATATGCTCCTTAACGACACTCAGTCTACGTTGATTGAAAAAAAGATTCAAAAAAGAAGTTTCCAGATTAAGACGAAATTTATATAGTATGTTTCAATAACAAAAAATATATGGAATGCCAAATAAGGGGCAAAAGCGTGGTCGTAATATGTGGTTTTGAATCACATATGCTCCTTTCAGCACTCAGTCTACGTTGATGAAAAAAATGTTTCAAAAAAAAGTTTCCAGATTGAGACGAAATTTTTGTGGTAGGTTTCAATAACCAAAAAAATATTGAATGACAAATAAAGAGAAAAAAGGCGGTCGTATGAGGTGGTTTTGAGTCACATATGCTCCTTTCGGCACTCAGTCTACGTTGATGAAAAAAATGTTTCAAAAAAAAGTTTTCAGATTGAGACTAAAATTTTGTAGTAGGTTTCAATAACCAAAAAAATATGGAATGCCAACTAAGGAGCAAAAAGGCGGTCGTATGAGGTGGTTTTGAGTCACATATGTTCCTTAACGGCACTCAGTCTACTTTGATAAAAAAAAAGGTTTCAAAAAAAAGTTTCCAGATTGAGACGAAATTTATATCGTAGGTTTCAATAACCAAAAAAATGTGGAATGCCAAATATGTGGCAAAAAGGCAGTCTTATGAAGTGGTTTTGAGTCAAATATGCTCCTTAACGGCACTCAGTCTACTTTGATGAATTAAAAGGTTTCAAAAAAAAGTTTCCAGATTGAGTTTATATAGTAGGTTTCATCAACCAAAAAAATATGGAATGCAAAATATGTGGCAAAAAGGTGGTCGTATGAGGTGGTTTTGAGTCACATACGCTCCTTAACGGCACTCAGTCTACTTCGATGAAAAAAAGGTTTTAAAAAAAATTTCCAGATTGAGACGAAATTTATATAGTAGGTTTCATTAACCAAAAAATATAGAATGACAAATATGTGGTAAAAAGGTGGTCGTATGATGTGGTTTTGAGTGACATATGCTCTTTAACGGCACTCAGTCTACGTTGATTGAAAAAAAGATTCAAAAAAGAAGTTTCCAGATTAAGACGAAATTTATATAGTATGTTTCAATAACCAAAAATATATGGAATGCCAAATAAGGGGCAAAAGCGCGGTCGTAATATGTGGTTTTGAATCACATATGCTCCTTTCAGCACTCAGTCTACGTTGATGAAAAAAATGTTTCAGAAAAATGTTTCCAGATTGAGACGAAATTTTTGTGGTAGGTTTAAATAACCAAAAAAAGATTGAATGACAAATAAAGAGCAAAAAGGCGGTCGTATGAGGTGGTTTTGAGTCACATATGCTCCTTAACGGCACTCAGTCTACTTTGATGAAAAAAAAGGTTTATAAAAAACTTTCCAGATTGAGACGAAGTTTATATCATAGGTTTCAATAACAAAAAAAATATGGAATGCCAAATATGTGGCAAAAAGGCGGTCTTAAGAGGTGGTTTTGAGTCACATATGCTCCTTAACGGCACTCAGTCTACTTTGATGAAAAAAGGTTTCAAAAAAAAGGTTCCAGATTGAGACGAAATTTATATAGTAGGTTTCATTAACCAACAAAATATGGAATGCCAAATAAGGGGCAAAAAGGCGGTCGTATGAGGTGGTTTTGAGTCACATATGCTCCTTAACGACACTCAGTCTACTTTGATGAAAAAAAATGTTTCAAAAAAAAGTTTCCAGATTGAGACGAAATATATTTAGTAGGTTTCATTAACAAACAAAATATGGAATGCCATATAAGGGGCAAAAAGGCGGTCTTATGAGGTGGTTTTGAGTCACATATGCTCTTTAACGGCACTCAGTCTACGTTGATGGAAAAAAGGTTCAAAAAAAAGTTTCCAGATTGAAACGAAATTTATATAGTAGGTTTCAATAACCAACAAAATATGGAATGCCAAATAAGGGGCAAAAAGGGGTCGTATGAGGTGGTTTTGAGTCACATATGCTCCTTAACGGCAATCAATCTACGTTGATGAAAAAGAAGTTATCAAAAAAATGTTTCCAGATTGAGACGAAATTAATGTAGTAGTTTCCAATAACCAACAAAATATGGAATGCCTATAAGGGGCATAAAGGCGGTCGTATGAGGTGGTTTGAAGTCACATATGCTCCTTAACGACACTCAGTCAACATTGGTGGAAAAAAAGGTATCAAAAAAAAGTTTCCAGATTGAGACGAAATTTTTGTCGTAGGTTTCAATAACCAAAAAAATGGAATGCCAAATATGTGGCAAAAAGGCGGTCGTATGAGGTGGTTTTGAGTCACATATGCTCCTTAACGGCACTCAGTCTACTTTGTTGAAAAAATATTTCAAAAAAAAGATTCCAGATTGAGACGAAATTTATATAGTAGGTTTCATTAACCAACAAAATATGAAATGCCAAATAAGGGGCAAAAAGGCGGTCTTATGAGATAGTTTTGAGTCACATATGGTCCTTAACGGCATTAGTCTACGTTGATGGAAAAAAGGTTCAAAAAAAGTTTCCCGATTATGACGAAATTTATATAGTATGTTACAATAACAAAAAAATATGGAATGCCAAATAAGGGGCAAAAATGCGGTCGTATGATGTGGTTTTGAGTCACATATGCTCTTTAACGGCACTCAGTCTAATTTGATGAAAAAAATGTTTCAAAAAAAAGTTTCCAGATTGAGTCGAAATTTTTGTGGTAGATTTCAATAACCAAAAAAATATTGAATGACAAATAAAGAGAAAAAAGGCGGTCGTATGAGGTGGTTTTGAGTCACATATGCTCCTTTCGGCACTCAGTCTACGTTGATGAAAAAAATGTTTCAAAAAAAAGTTTCCAGATTGAGACGAAAATTTTGTAGTAGGTTTCAATAACCAAAAAACTATGGAATGCCAAATAAGGAGCAAAAAGGCGGTCGTATGAGGTGGTTTTGAGTCACATATGTTCCTTAATGGCACTCAGTCTACTTTGATAAAAAAAAGGTTTCAAAAAAAGTTTCCAGATTGAGACGAAATTTATATCTTAGGTTTCAATAACCAAAAAAATGTGGAATGCCAAATATGTGGCAAAAAGGCAGTCCTATGAAGTGGTTTTGAGTCAAATATGCTCCTTAACGGCACTCAGTCTACTTTGATGAATTAAAAGGTTTCAAAAAAAAGTTTCCAGATTGAGACGAAATTTATATAGTAGGTTTCATTAACCAAAAAAATATGGAATGCAAAATATGTGGCAAAAAGGTGGTCGTATGAGGTGGTTTTGAGTCACATACGCTCCTTAACGGCACTCAGTCTACTTTGATGAAAAAAAGGTTTTAAAAAAAATTTCCAGATTGAGACGAAATTTATATAGTTGGTTTCATTAACCAAAAAATATAGAATGACAAATATGTGGCAAAAAGGTGGTCGTATGATGTGGTTTTGAGTGACATATGCTCCTTAACGGCACTCAGTCTACGTTGATTGAAAAAAGATTCAAAAAAGAAGTTTCCAGATTAAGACAAAATTTATATAGTATGTTTCAATAACCAAAAATATATGGAATGCCAAATAAGGGGCAAAAGCGCGGTCGTAATATGTGGTTTTGAATCACATATGCTCCTTTCAGCACTCAGTCTACGTTGATGAAAAAAATGTTTCAGAAAAAAGTTTCCAGATTGAGACGAAATTTTTGTGGTAGGTTTAAACAACCAAAAAAATATTGAGTGACAAATAAAGAGCAAAAAGGCGGTCGTATGAGGTGGTTTTGAGTCACATATGCTCCTTAACGGGACTCAGTCTACTTTGATGAAAAAAAGGTTTATAAAAAACTTTCCAGATTGAGACGAAATTTATATCATAGGTTTCAATAACAAAAAAAATATGGAATGCCAAATATGTGGCAAAAAGGCGGTCTTAAGAGGTGGTTTTGAGTCACATATGCTCCTTAACGGCACTCAGTCTACGTTGATGGAAAAAAAGGTTCAAAAAAAAGTTTCCAGATTGAAACGAAATTTATATAGTAGGTTTCAATAACCAACAAAATATGGAATGCCAAATAAGGGGCAAAAAGGGGTCGTATGAGGTGGTTTTGAGTCACATATGCTCCGTAACGGCAATCAATCTACGTTGATGAAAAAGAAGTTTTCAAAAAAAAGTTTTCAGATTGAGACGAAATTAATGTAGTAGGTTCCAATAACCAACAAAATATGGAATGCCAAAGAAGGGGCAAAAGGCGGTCGTATGAGGTGGTTTTGAGTCACATATGCTCCTTAACGGCACTCAGTCATCATTGGTGGAAAAAAGGTTTCAAAAAAAAGTTTCCAGATTGAGACGAAATTTTTGTCGTAGGTTTCAATAACCAAAAAAATATGGAATGCCAAATATGTGGCAAGAAGATGGTCGTATGAGGTGGTTTTGAGTCACATATGCTCCTTAACGGCACTCATTCTACTTTGTTGAAAAAAAGATTTCAAAAAAAGATTCCAGATTGAGACGAAATTTATATAGTAGGTTTCATTAACCAACAAAATATGAAATGCCAAATAAGGGGCATAAAGGCGGTCTTATGAGAGAGTTTTGAGTCACATATGGTCCTTAACGGCACTTAGTCTACGTTGATGGAAAAAAAGGTTCAAAAAAAAAATTTCCCGATTAAGACGAAATTTATATAGTATGTTACAATAACCAAAAAAATATGGAATGCCAAATAAGGGGCAAAAATGCGGTCGTATGATGTGGTTTTGAGTCATGTATGCTCTTTAACGGCACTCAGTCTACGTTGATGGAAAAAAAGGTTCAAAAAAAAAGTTTCCAAATTAAGACGAAATTTATATATTATGTTTCAATAACCAAAAAAATAAGGAATGCCAAATAAGGGGCAAAAAGGCGGTCCTATGATGTGGTTTTGAGTCACATATGCTCCTTAACGGCACTCAGTCTACTTTGGTGGAAAAAAAGGTTTAAAAAAAAAGTTTCCAGATTGAGACGAAATTTTGGTCGTAGGTTTAAATAACCAAAAAAATATGGAATGCCAAATATGTTTCAAAAAGGCGGTCGTATGAGGTGGTTTTGAGTCACATATGCTCCTTAACGACACTCAGTCTACTTTGATGAAAAAAAAGATTTCCAAAAAAAAGTTTCCAGATTGAGACCAAATTTATATAGTAGGTTTCATTAACCAACAATATATGGAATGCCAAATAAGGGGCAAAAAGGCGGTCGTATGATGTGGTTTTGAGTCACATATGCTCCTTTCGGCACTCAGTCTACGTTGATGAAAAATAATGTTTAAAAATAAATGTTTCCAGATTGAGTCGAAATTTTTGTAGTTGGTTTTAACAACCAAAAAAATATGGAATGCCAGATAAAGAGCAAAAAGGCGGTCATATGAGGTGGCTTTGAGTCACATATGCTCCTTAACGGCATTCAGTCTACTTTGATGATAAAGAAGGTTTCAAAAAAAACTTTCCAGATTGATACGAAATTTATATCGTAGGTTTCAATAACCAAAAAAATATAGAATGCCAAATATGATGCAAAAAGGTGGTCGTATGAGGTGGTTTTTAGTCACATATGCTCCTTAACGGCACTCAATCTACTTTGATGAAAAAAAAGTTTCAAAAAAAGTTTCCAGATTGAGACGAAATTTATATAGTAGGTTTTATTAACCAACAAAATATGGAATACCAAAAAGGGGCATAAAGGCGGTCTTATGAGGTGGTTTTGAGTCACATATGCTCTTTAACGGCACTCAGTCTACGTTGATGGAAAAAAGGATCAAGGAAAAAAGGTTTCAAAAGGTTTCAAAGGGTTTCCAAAAATAGAAAGTTCTCTCTCTTCTGAGGCGATTTCTCCTTCCCACCTCCACCATCTGTTTAAGCCATTGCAGGGGGCAAGAGAGGGAGACCCCCAAAGAGAAAGAATGCAAGAAGCAAAGTAGACTCTGATTCCATAGCTAAAACCTCCATTGATCTGAAGCAGAAAGGCAAACTAACTGAGGAAGAGGAAGACATTTCTGATCTTGACATTACGAGTGATGAGGAGTTCAATCCAGATACGCCTATTGTACATTCTGATGGGGATGAAGTTAACCCTCAAGCTCTGAGAAGGTTCTCAGAATGGGTTTCAGCTCTGAAAACCAACACTGGTGATCATGCCTCAGTTTCTAGAGGTAAGTTCAAGCTAGAAATCCTAGTAAGAACATTTTATTTGGCTCTGTTGTTAGTGTAGAGATGAACACTGGGAAGAAGAGCTTCAGTAAGCTAAATGTTATAGATGAGCAGCCTCCCCAAATGGAGGAGTTACCTAAAATAGAACTAGATGATGTTGCTGAGGAGGTAGACTATTGGCAAACAGCCATTTTCTGTTTTGTGGTAGGAGCTAATCCACCTTTTTCTGTAATGGAAGGGTTTCTGAAGAGGATTTGGGGAAAAATGGGCATTGATAAGATTGCTCAAGTTGGCAAGGGGACTATTATGGTGAGGTTTAGTGACATGGGAGGGAAAAATTTGGCTCTTACTGGCCATTTCAGCTTTGATTCTAAGCCTTTGATTGTCAAATCATGGGACATTGATGCTGATATTGGTGACCAAGTTGTGAAAAAGGTCCCTATTTGGGTTAAACTCCCAAAGCTAAATGTGAAATATTGGGGAGGTCGAAGCCTTACCAAAATAGTACAGGCTTTAGGTGACTTTGTAAAGGTTGATCAAGCTACAGAGAAGAGAGATAGGTTGATGTATGCAAGAGTGCTGGTGGAAGTGTTGGTTGATCAGGTCTATCCTGACTCTGTATCTTTCTTGAATGAACATGGTGTAACTCTTAATCAGATTATTGAATATGAGTGGAAACCTGAAATTTGCAAGCATTGCAAGAAGATAGGTCATACAGGTGATGATTGTAGGATTGTTAGAAAGAAGCAGGAATGGAGGCCCAAAGTGAACCCTAAATTGAACCAACAGTGTGTAGCTAGTTGTGGTATGGAGGATATCAAGTTTAGTGGTAGATGGTTTACTTGGAACAATAAACAAGATGAACATAGCATAGTGATGTCCAAGCTTGACAGAGTGATGGCTAACACAGATTGGCTAGCACAACACACTAACTCAGAGGTCACCTTCCTTCTTGAAGGTGATTTTGACCATAGTCCTGCACTATTGAGGAGTTATGAGGAGGTGCAAGGGTATAAGCCTTTTAGATTTTTTAATCTTTGGTGTGCACAGGAGGGATACCAGGAGATGATTAGGGAGCATTGGTCTAATCAAATTCAAGGCTACAGAATGTTCCAATTTACTCAAAAACTTAAACTTCCTAAACCTATGTTGAAGAAGTTTAATAAGGGGCAGGTTGGAGATGTGGCTAGTAATGTGAAAGAAGCTGCAAAAAATTTAGAGGAAGCTCAAAATGCAATGCACAAGAAACCTGAAGATACTGATTTGATCAGAGAAGAATATAAGGCTGCACAGTTGTTCAATAAAGCCAACCTTGAGCTACTTGGTTTTCTCAAACAGAAGGCAAAAGAAGAATGGATAGCTATGGGGGATGAAAACACTGCTGTATTCCACCAAGCAGTAAAAGCAAGATTGAACAAGAATAGAATCAACACTATTCAAGACAATGAAGGGAATTGGATTACAGACCCTCAACAAGTTTGTGATCAATTCATTAATCATTTTGCTAGATTTATGAATGATAGCCAAACAGTTTCTAAGATTAAAAGCCAAATTATTCAACAAGGGGCAGTCTTATCAGAGGAAATGCAAGATACAATGAAGATGTCCTTCACTGCAGCTGAAATTAAGGAAGCTTTATGGTCCATTCCTGATGACAAAGCTCCAGGTATTGATGGAAATGGAAGCTATTTCTATAAAGCAAGTTGGGAAGTGGTGGGGGCTGATTTAGTAGCTGCTGTTCAGGAGTTCTTCCAAACAGGTGAGATGCTTAGAGTGTAGTTAACACTACCTCCATCTCTTTAGTTCCAAAAATCAACTGCCCTAGTAAAGTCCATGAATATAGACCAATAGCATGTTGCTCTGTTCTTTATAAATGTATCTCCAAGTTAATCTGTACTAGGCTTAAAATGGTTCTGCCTCATATTGTGTCCCAAAATCAGGGAGCCTTTATCTGTGGTAGACGCATCCTGAACAACATCTTGGTTTGCCAAGATATTGTGAGGCACTATGCTAGGAAAAATGCTTCTCCTAGTTGTATGATGAAGATTGATCTCCAAAAGGCATATGATACTGTTGAATGGAGTTTTTGGCTGATTTGATGGAAGCTCTGAAGTTTCCAAAACAGTTTATTAAACTAATTATGGCATGTATCACAACCACTAGTTTCACTCTGCTTATAAATGGCACCAGTCAAGGTTTTTTCAACTCCAAGAGAGGTTTGAGACAAGGTGATCCTGTTTCCCCTCTTTTGTTCACACTTTGTATGGAATATTTGACAAGGACACTGAAATATCTAGGAGAGAGGAAGGATTTTAATTTCCACCCTAGATGTGCTGGTTTGAAGCTGAACAACCTGTGCTTTGCTGATGATCTTCTGGTGTTCTGCAAAGGGGAAATACAAAGTGCTAGATTGCTCCTACAAGGCCTCAAGCATTTTGAATCAGTATCAGGGCTAGTAGCCAACAAGGGGAAATCTGAGCTATTTCATGTTAACATGGCTGAAACTGAGGTGGCAAAACTGATTGAGAAATCTGGGTTTAAGTTAGGGAAACTCCCTTTCAGATACCTAGGGATGCCAATTTGCAACAAAAAGCTCTCCACCCAAGACTGTGATCAACTAGTCAGCAAGATAGTGCAAAGAATTACAGGATGGCAAGCAAAGCGCCTTTCTTTTGCTGGTAGATTGCAACTCGTGAACTCAGTGTTGATGAGTGTATGCACATACTGGATGCAACTTATAATTCTTCCAAAAACAGTTATTGCAAGAGTTAATAAACTATGCAGAAGATTTCTTTGGGAAGGTAAAACAGAAGGATGCAAAACTGGGTTTGTCAACTGGACCTCAGTTTGTAAATCTAAGAAGCATGGAGGCCTTGGAGTGAGAGACCTAGTCCTCTGGAATAGGGTTGCTGTAGGGAAGATAGCTTGGCAAATAGCTGAAAAGAAAGATAACCTGTGGGTTAAGTGGGTTCATAGTGTCTACTTGAAAGGCCAAGAGTGGTGGGGATACACTCCTACCACCACTGGTAACTAGATTTGGAAACAAATCTGTACAGTTAAAACTGAAGTTGATGCTTGGATCAGTCAAGATTTGTGGACTGGTTCATATTCTATAGCTAAAATCTACCATGGCATTAAGAATATGGACAAGAAAGTGGAATGGCATGGAACCATCTGGAATAAGTTAGCTATTTCTGTGGTGGGTGACTGTCCACCAAAGGTTACCTGTTAGAGAAAGATTGGCAAGGTTCCTTTTTTTGTGAAAAAGTATCATGCTGCATCTGTGATGCTCACCTAGAAACACACCAGCACCTTTTCTTTGAATGCCTTTACACCAGGAGGATTTGGCAAGAGATTGGAAGATGGTTAGGCTTCCCACAGGTTTTTTGCAGTATGAAGCAACTACTGCTCTGGCTCAGAAGGGGAGGGGTTTCACTATGGTTCAACAGCAAGTATGCAAAGCTACAGTGGCTATTCTGCTGTATCATATTTGGAAGGAAAGGAACCAGTCTTATTGGCTGGGCCAAACACCTTCAGCTAGCTACACTATCAACAGAATTCAATTTTTTGCTCTCCAAAGAGCAAAGAGTCTTTATACTTGTAAATTGAAAGAGAAAGATAGGATATGGATTAACAGTCTTCATTCTTAGCCTTCTGTTAATATTTTGAGTTGGGGTTTGTACCTTCCAAATGATAGGTTGTAAAAAGGTTCCTTGTTGATATAAAATTCTTAAATTACCAAAAAAAAAAGTTCAAAAAAAGTTCAAAAAAAAGTTTCCAGATTAAGACGAAATTTATATAGTATGTTTCAATAACCAAAAAAATATGGAATGCCAAATAAGGGGCAAAAAGGCGGTCCTATGATGTGGTTTTGAGTCACATATGCTCCTTAACGGCACTCAGTCTACATTGGTGGAAAAAAGGTTTAAAAAAAAAGTTTCCAGATTGAGACGAAATTTTGGTCGTAGGTTTCAATAACCAAAAAAATATGGAATGCCAAATATGTGGCAAAAAGGCGGTCGTATGAGGTGGTTTTGAGTCACTTATGCTCCTTAACGGCACCCAGTCTACTTTGATGAAAAAAAGATTTCAAAAACAAGTTTCCAGATTGAGACGAAATTTATATAGTAGGTTTCATTAACCAAAAAAATATGGAATGCCAAATAAGGGGCAAAAAGGCGGTCGTATGATGTGGTTTTGAGTCACATATGCTCCTTTCGGCACTCAGTCTACGTTGATGAAATAAAATGTTTCAAAAAAAAGTTTCCAGATTGAGTCGAAATTTTTGTAGTTGGTTTTAATAACCAAAAAAATATGGAATGCCAGATAAAGAGAAAAAGGCGGCCGTATGAGGTGGCTTTGAGTCACATATGCTCCTTAACGGCACTCAGTCTACTTTGATGATAAAAAAGGTTACAAAAAAAACTTTCCAGATTGACACGAAATTTATATCGTAGGTTTCAATAACCAAAAAAATATGGAATGCCAAATATGTGGCAAAAAGGCGGTCGTATGAGGTGGTTTTTAATCACATATGCTCCTTAACGGCACTCAGTCTACATTGGTACAAAGGTTTCAAAAAAAAGTTTCCAGATTGAGACGCAATTTTTATCGTAGGTTTCCATAACCAAAAAAATATGGAATGCCAAATATGTGGCAAAAAGGCGGTCGTATGAGGGGGTTTTGAGTCACATATGCTCCTTAACAGCACTCAGTCTACTTTGTTGAAAAAAAGATTTCAAAAAAAGATTCCAGATTGAGACGAAATTTATATAGTAGGTTTCATTAACCAACAAAATATGAAATGCCAAACAAGGGGCAAAAAGGCGGTCTTATGAGGTGGTTTTGAGTCACATATGCTTCATAACGGCACTCAGTCTACGTTGATGGAAAAAAAGGTTCAAAAAAAAAAGTTTCCCGATTAAGATGAAATTTTTATAGTATGTAACAATAACCAAAAAAATATGGAATGCCAAATAAGGGGCAAAAAGGCGGTCGTATGATGTGGTTTTGAGTCACATATGTTCTTTAACGGCACTCAGTCTACGTTGATGGAAAAAAAGGGTCAAACAAAAAGTTTCCAGATTAAGACGAAATTTATATAGTATGTTTCAATAACCAAACAAATATGGAATGCCAAAAAAGGGGCAAAAAGGCGGTCCTATGATGTGGTTTTGAGTCACATATGCTCCTTAACGGCACTTAGTCTACATTGGTTGAAAAAAGGTTTCAAAAAAAAGTTTTCAGATTGAGACGAAATTTTGGTCGTAGGTTTCAATAACCAAAAAAATATGGAATGCCAAATATGTGGCAAAAAGGCGGTCCTATGATGTGGTTTTGAGTCACATATGCTCCTTAACGTCACTCAGTCTACTTTGATGAAAAAAAAGATTTCAAAAAAAATGTTTCCAGATTGAGACGAAATTTATATAGTAAGTTTCATTAACCAACAAAATATGGAATGCCAAATAAGGGGCAAAAAGGCGGTCGTATGATGTGGTTTTGAGTCACATATGCTCTTTAACAGCACTCAGTCTACGTGGATGGAAAAAAAGGTTCAAAAAAAGTTTCCAGATTGAAACGAAATTTATATAGTAGGTTTCAATAACCAACAAAATATGGAATGCCAAATAAGGGGCAAAAAGGGGTCGTATGAGGTGGTTTTGAGTCACATATGCTCCTTAACGGCACTCAGTCTACATTGGTGGAAAAAAAGGTTTCAAAAAAAAGTTTCCAGATTGAGACGCAATTTTTGTCGTAGGTTTCAATAACCAAAAAAATATGGAATGCCAAATATGTGGCAAAAAGGCGGTCGTATGAGGTGGTTTTGAGTCACATATGCTCCTTAACGGCACTCAGTCTACTTTGTTGAAAAAAAAGATTTCAAAAAAAAGATTCCAGATTGAGACGAAATTTATATAGTTGGTTTCATTAACCAAAAAAATATGAAATGCCAAATAAGGGGCAAAAAGGCGGTCTTATGAGGTGGTTTTGAGTCACATATGCTTCATAACGGCACTCAGTCTACGTTGATGGAAAAAAAGGTTCAAAAAAAGTTTCCCGATTAAGACGAAATTTATATAGTATGTTACAATAACCAAAAAAATATGGAATGCCAAATAAGGGGCAAAAAGGCGGTCGTATGAGGTGGTTTTGAGTCACATATGCTCCTTAACAGCACTCAGTCTACTTTGTTGAAAAAAAAGATTTCAAAAAAAAGATTCCAGATTGAGACGAAATTTATATAGTAGGTTTCATTAACCAACAAAATATGAAATGCCAAATAAGGGGCAAAAAGGCGGTCGTATGATGTGGTTTTGAGTCACATATGCTCTTTAACGGCACTCAGTCTACGTTGATGGAAAAAAAGGGCCAAACAAAAAGTTTCCAGATTAAGACGAAATTTATATAGTATGTTTCAATAACCAAAAAAATATGGAATGCCAAATAAGGGGCAAAAAGGGGTCGTATGAGGTGGTTTTGAGTCACATATGCTCCTTAACGGCACTCAGTCTACATTGGTGGAAAAAAGGTTTCAAAAAAATTTTCCAGATTGAGACGCAATTTTTGTCGTAGGTTTCAATAACCAAAAAATATGGAATGCCAAATATGTGGCAAAAAGGCGGTCGTATGAGGTGGTTTTGAGTCACATATGCTCCTTAACGACACTCAGTCTACTTTGTTGAAAAAAAAGATTTCAAAAAAAAGATTCCAGATTGAGACGAAATTTATATAGTTGGCTTCATTAACCAAAAAAATATGAAATGCCAAATAAGGGGCAAAAAGGCGGTCTTATGAGGTGGTTTTGAGTCACATATGCTTCATAACGGCACTCAGTCTACGTTGATGGAAAAAAAGGTTCAAAAAAAAGTTTCCCGATTAAGACGAAATTTATATAGTATGTTACAATAACCAAAAAAATATGGAATGCCAAATAAGGGGCAAAAAGGCGGTCGTATGAGGTGGTTTTGAGTCACATATGCTCCTTAACAGCACTCAGTCTACTATGTTGAAAAAAAAGATTTCAAAAAAAAGATTCCAGATTGAGACGAAATTTATATAGTAGGTTTCATTAACCAACAAAATATGAAATGCCAAATAAGGGGCAAAAAGGCGGTCGTATGATGTGGTTTTGAGTCACATATGCTCTTTAACGGCACTCAGTCTACGTTGATGGAAAAAAAGGGTCAAACAAAAAGATTCCAGATTAAGACGAAATTTATATAGTATGTTTCAATAACAAAAAATATGGAATGCCAAATAAGGGGCAAAAAGGGGTCGTATGAGGTGGTTTTGAGTCACATATGCTCCTTAACGGCACTCAGTCTACATTGGTGGAAAAAAGGTTTCAAAAAAAGTTTCCAGATTGAGACGCAATTTTTGTCGTAGGTTTCAATAACCAAAAAAATATGGAATGCCAAATATGTGGCAAAAAGGCGGTCGTATGAAATGGTTTTGAGTCACATATGCTCCTTAACGGCACTCAGTCTACTTTGTTGAACAAAAAGATTTCAAAAAAAAGATTCCTGATTGAGACGAAATTTATATAGTAGGTTTCATTAACCAAAAAAATATGAAATGCCAAATAAGGGGCAAAAAGGCGGTCTTATGAGGTGGTTTTGAGTCATATATGCTCTTTAACGGCACTCAGTCTACGTTGATGGAAAAAAAGGTTCAAAAAATAAGTTTCCCGATTAAGACGAAATTTATATAGTATGTTACAATAACCAAAAAAATATGGAATGCCAAATAAGGGGCAAAAAGGCGGTCGTATGATGTGGTTTTGAGTCACATATGCTCTTTAACGGCACTCATTCTACGTTGATGGAAAAAAAGGTTCAAAAAAAGTTTCCAGATTAAGACGAAATTTATGTAGTATGTTTCAATAACCAAAAAATATATGGAATGCCAAATAAGGGGCAAAAAGGCGGTCCTATGATGTGGTTTTGAATCACATATGCTCCTTAACGGCACTCAGTCTACATTGGTGGAAAAAAAGGTTTCAAAAAAAAGTTTCCAGATTGAGACGAAATTTTGGTCGTAGGTTTCAATAACCAAAAAAATATGGAATGCCAAATATGTGGCAAAAAGGCGGTCGTATGAGGTGGTTTTGAGTCACATATGCTCCTTAACGGCACTCAGTCTACTTTGATGAAAAAAGATTTCAAAAAAAAGTTTCCAGATTGAGCCGAAATTTATATAGTAGGTTACATTAACCAACAAAATAAGGAATGCCAAATTAGGGGAAAAAGGCGGTCATATGATGTGGTTTTGAGTCACATATGCTCCTTTCGGCACTCAGTCTACGTTGATGAAAAAAAATGTTTCAAAAAAAAGTTTCCAGATTCAGTCGAAATTTTTGTAGTTGGTTTTAATAACCAAAAAAATATGGAATGCCAGATAAAGAGCAAAAAGGCGGTCGTATGAGGTGGCTTTGAGTCACATATGCTCCTTAACGGCACTCAGTCTACTTTGATGATAAAAAAGGTTACAAAAAAAACTTTCCAGATTGACACGAAATTTATATCGTAGGTTTCAATAACCAAAAAAATATGGAATGCCAAATATGTGGCAAAAAGGCGGTCGTATGAGGTGGTTTTTAGTCACATATGCTCCTTAACGGCACTCAGTATACATTGGTGGAAAAAAATGTTTCAAAAAAAAAGTTTCCAGATTGAGTCGAAATTTTTGTAGTTGGTTTTAATAACCAAAAAAATATGGAATGCCAGATAAAGAGCAAAAAGGTGGTCGTATGAGGTGGCTTTGAGTCACATATGCTCCTTAACGGCACTCAGTCTACTTTGATGATAAAAAAAGGTTACAAAAAAAACTTTCCAGATTGACACGAAATTTATATTGTAGGTTTCAATAACCAAAAAAATATGGAATGCCAAATATGTGGCAAAAAGGCGGTCGTATGAGGTGGTTTTTAGTCACATATGCTCCTTAACGGCACTCAGTATACATTGGTGGAAAAAAGGTTTCAAAAAAATTTTTCCAGATTGAGACGCAATTTTTGTCGTAGGTTTCAATAACCAAAAAAATATGGAATGCCAAATATGTGGCAAAAAGGCGGTCGTATGAGGTGGTTTTGAGTCACATATGCTCCTTAACGGCACTCAGTCTACTTTGTTGAAAAAAAAGATTTCAAAAAAAAGATTCCAGATTGAGACGAAATTTATATAGTTGGTTTCATTAACCAAAAAAATATGAAATGCCAAATAAGGGGCAAAAAGGCGGTCTTATGAGGTGGTTTTGAGTCACATATGCTTCATAACGGCACTCAGTCTACGTTGATGGAAAAAAGGTTCAAAAAAAAGTTTCCCGATTAAGACGAAATTTATATAGTATGTTACAATAACCAAAAAAATATGGAATGCCAAATAAGGGGCAAAAAGGCGGTCGTATGAGGTGGTTTTGAGTCACATATGCTCCTTAACAGCACTCAGTCTACTTTGTTGAAAAAAAAGATTTCAAAAAAAAGATTCCAGATTGAGACGAAATTTATATAGTAGGTTTCATTAACCAACAAAATATGAAATGCCAAACAAGGGGCAAAAAGGCGGTCTTATGAGGTGGTTTTGAGTCACATATGCTTCATAACGGCACTCAGTCTACGTTGATGGAAAAAAAGGTTCAAAAAAAAAAGTTTCCCGATTAAGACGAAATTTTTATAGTATGTTACAATAACCTAAAAAATATGGAATGCCAAATAAGGGGCAAAAAGGCGGTCGTATGATGTGGTTTTGAGTCACATATGCTCTTTAACGGCACTCAGTCTACGTTGATGGAAAAAAAGGGTCAAACAAAAAGTTTCCAGATTAAGACGAAATTTATATAGTATGTTTCAATAACCAAAAAAATATGGAATGCCAAAAAAGGGGCAAAAAGGCGGTCCTATGATGTGGTTTTGAGTCACATATGCTCCTTAACGGCACTCAGTCTACATTGGTTGAAAAAAAGGTTTCAAAAAAAAAGTTTTCAGATTGAGACGAAATTTTGGTCGTAGGTTTCAATAACCAAAAAAATATGGAATGCCAAATATATGGCAAAAAGGCGGTCCTATGATGTGGTTTTGAGTCACATATGCTCCTTAACGTCACTCAGTCTACTTTGATGAAAAAAAGACTTCAAAAAAAAGTTTCCAGATTGAGACGAAATTTATATAGTAGGTTTCATTAACCAACAAAATATGGAATGCCAAATAAGGGGCAAAAAGGCGGTCGTATGATGTGGTTTTGAGTCACATATGCTCTTTAACAGCACTCAGTCTACGTGGATGGAAAAAAAGGTTCAAAAAAAAAGTTTCCAGATTGAAACGAAATTTATATAGTAGGTTTCAATAACCAACAAAATATGGAATGCCAAATAAGGGGCAAAAAGGGGTCGTATGAGGTGGTTTTGAGTCACATATGCTCCTTAACGGCACTCAGTCTACATTGGTGGAAAAAAGGTTTCAAAAAAAAGTTTCCAGATTGAGACGCAATTTTTGTCGTAGGTTTCAATAACCAAAAAAATATGGAATGCCAAATATGTGGCAAAAAGGCGGTCGTATGAAATGGTTTTGAGTCACATATGCTCCTTAACGGCACTCAGTCTACTTTGTTGAACAAAAATATTTCAAAAAAACGATTCCTGATTTAGACGAAATTTATATAGTAGGTTTCATTAACCAAAAAAATATGAAATGCCAAATAAGGGGCAAAAAGGCGGTCTTATGAGGTGGTTTTGAATCACATATGCTTCATAACGGCACTCAGTCTACGTTGATGGAAAAAAAGGTTCAAAAAATAAGTTTCCCGATTAAGACGAAATTTATATAGTATGTTACAATAACCAAAAAAATATGGAATGCCAAATAAGGGGCAAAAAGGCGGTCGTATGATGTGGTTTTGAGTCACATATGCTCTTTAACGGCACTCATTCTACGTTGATGGAAAAAAAGGTTCAAAAAAAAGTTTCCAGATTAAGACGAAATTTATGTAGTATGTTTCAATAACCAAAAAAATATGGAATGCCAAATAAGGGGCAAAAAGGCGGTCCTATGATGTGGTTTTGAATCACATATGCTCCTTAACGGCACTCAGTCTACATTGGTGGAAAAAAAGGTTTCAAAAAAAAAGTTTCCAGATTGAGACGAAATTTTGGTCGTAGGTTTCAATAACCAAAAAAATATGGAATGCCAAATATGTGGCAAAAAGGCGGTCGTATGAGGTGGTTTTGAGTCACATATGCTCCTTAACGGCACTCAGTCTACTTTGATGAAAAAAAAGATTTCAAAACAAAATTTTCCAGATTGAGCCGAAATTTATATAGTAGGTTACATTAACCAACAAAATAAGGAATGCCAAATTAGGGGCAAAAAGGCGGTCGTATGATGTGGTTTTGAGTCACATATGCTCCTTTCGGCACTCAGTCTACGTTGATGAAAAAAAATGTTTCAAAAAAAAAGTTTCCTGATTGAGTCGAAATTTTTGTAGTTGGTTTTAATAACCAAAAAAATATGGAATGCAAGATAAAGAGCAAAAAGGTGGTCGTATGAGGTGGCTTTGAGTCACATATGCTCCTTAACGGCACTCAGTCTACTTTGATGATAAAAAAAGGTTACAAAAAAACTTTCCAGATTGACACGAAATTTATATCGTAGGTTTCAATAACCAAAAAAATATGGAATGCCAAATATGTGGCAAAAAGGCGGTCGTATGAGGTGGTTTTTAGTCACATATGCTCCTTAACGGCACTCAGTATACATTGGTGGAAAAAAAGGTTTCAAAAAAAATTTTCCAGATTGAGACGCAATTTTTGTCGTAGGTTTCAATAACCAAAAAAATATGGAATGCCAAATATGTGGCAAAAAGGCGGTCGTATGAGGTGGTTTTGAGTCACATATGCTCCTTAACGGCACTCAGTCTACTTTGTTGAAAAAAAAGATTTCAAAAAAAAGATTCCAGATTGAGACGAAATTTATATAGTTGGTTTCATTAACCAAAAAAATATGAAATGCCAAATAAGGGGCAAAAAGGCGGTCTTATGAGGTGGTTTTGAGTCACATATGCTTCATAACGGCACTCAGTCTACGTTGATGGAAAAAAAGGTTCAAAAAAAAGTTTCCCGATTAAGACGAAATTTATATAGTATGTTACAATAACCAAAAAAATATGGAATGCCAAATAAGGGGCAAAAAGGCGGTCGTATGAGGTGGTTTTGAGTCACATATGCTCCTTAACAGCACTCAGTCTACTTTGTTGAAAAAAAAGATTTCAAAAAAAAGATTCCAGATTGAGACGAAATTTATATAGTAGGTTTCATTAACCAACAAAATATGAAATGCCAAACAAGGGGCAAAAAGGCGGTCTTATGAGGTGGTTTTGAGTCACATATGCTTCATAACGGCACTCAGTCTACGTTGATGGAAAAAAAGGTTCAAAAAAAAAGTTTTCCGATTAAGACGAAATTTTTATAGTATGTTACAATAACGTAAAAAATATGGAATGCCAAATAAGGGGCAAAAAGGCGGTCGTATGATGTGGTTTTGAGTCACATATGCTCTTTAACGGCACTCAGTCTACGTTGATGGAAAAAAAGGGTCAAACAAAAAGTTTCCAGATTAAGACGAAATTTATATAGTATGTTTCAATAACCAAAAAAATATGGAATGCCAAAAAAGGGGCAAAAAGGCGGTCCTATGATGTGGTTTTGAGTCACATATGCTCCTTAACGGCACTCAGTCTACATTGGTTGAAAAAAGGTTTCAAAAAAAAGTTTTCAGATTGAGACGAAATTTTGGTCGTAGGTTTCAATAACCAAAAAAATATGGAATGCCAAATATATGGCAAAAAGGCGGTCCTATGATGTGGTTTTGAGTCACATATGCTCCTTAACGTCACTCAGTCTACTTTGATGAAAAAAAAAAGATTTCAAAAAAAAAGTTTCCAGATTGAGACGAAATTTATATAGTAGGTTTCATTAACCAACAAAATATGGAATGCCAAATAAGGGGCAAAAAGGCGGTCGTATGATGTGGGTTTGAGTCACATATGCTCTTTAACAGCACTCAGTCTACGTGGATGGAAAAAAAGGTTCAAAAAAAAAGTTTCCAGATTGAAACGAAATTTATATAGTAGGTTTCAATAACCAACAAAATATGGAATGCCAAATAAGGGGCAAAAAGGGGTCGTATGAGGTGGTTTTGAGTCACATATGCTCCTTAACGGCACTCAGTCTACATTGGTGGAAAAAAAGGTTTCAAAAAAAAGTTTCCAGATTGAGACGCAATTTTTGTCGTAGGTTTCAATAACCAAAAAAATATGGAATGCCAAATATGTGGCAAAAAGGCGGTCGTATGAAATGGTTTTGAGTCACATATGCTCCTTAACGGCACTCAGTCTACTTTGTTGAACAAAAATATTTCAAAAAAACGATTCCTGATTTAGACGAAATTTATATAGTAGGTTTCATTAACCAAAAAAATATGAAATGCCAAATAAGGGGCAAAAAGGCGGTCTTATGAGGTGGTTTTGAATCACATATGCTTCATAACGGCACTCAGTCTACGTTGATGGAAAAAAAGGTTCAAAAAATAAGTTTCCCGATTAAGACGAAATTTATATAGTATGTTACAATAACCAAAAAAATATGGAATGCCAAATAAGGGGCAAAAAGGCGGTCGTATGATGTGGTTTTGAGTCACATATGCTCTTTAACGGCACTCATTCTACGTTGATGGAAAAAAAGGTTCAAAAAAAAAGTTTCCAGATTAAGACGAAATTTATGTAGTATGTTTCAATAACCAAAAAAATATGGAATGCCAAATAAGGGGCAAAAAGGCGGTCCTATGATGTGGTTTTGAATCACATATGCTCCTTAACGGCACTCAGTCTACATTGGTGGAAAAAAGGTTTCAAAAAAAAGTTTCCAGATTGAGACGAAATTTTGGTCGTAGGTTTCAATAACCAAAAAAATATGGAATGCCAAATATGTGGCAAAAAGGCGGTCGTATGAGGTGGTTTTGAGTCACATATGCTCCTTAACGGCACTCAGTCTACTTTGATGAAAAAAAGATTTCAAAACAAAATTTTCCAGATTGAGCCGAAATTTATATAGTAGGTTACATTAACCAACAAAATAAGGAATGCCAAATTAGGGGCAAAAAGGCGGTCGTATGATGTGGTTTTGAGTCACATATGCTCCTTTCGGCACTCAGTCTACGTTGATGAAAAAAAATGTTTCAAAAAAAAAGTTTCCTGATTGAGTCGAAATTTTTGTAGTTGGTTTTAATAACCAAAAAAATATGGAATGCAAGATAAAGAGCAAAAAGGTGGTCGTATGAGGTGGCTTTGAGTCACATATGCTCCTTAACGGCACTCAGTCTACTTTGATGATAAAAAAAGGTTACAAAAAAAACTTTCCAGATTGACACGAAATTTATATCGTAGGTTTCAATAACCAAAAAAATATGGAATGCCAAATATGTGGCAAAAAGGCGGTCGTATGAGGTGGTTTTTAGTCACATATGCTCCTTAACGGCACTCAGTATACATTGGTGGAAAAAAGGTTTCAAAAAAATTTTCCAGATTGAGACGCAATTTTTGTCGTAGGTTTCAATAACCAAAAAAATATGGAATGCCAAATATGTGGCAAAAAGGCGGTCGTATGAGGTGGTTTTGAGTCACATATGCTCCTTAACGGCACTCAGTCTACTTTGTTGAAAAAAAGATTTCAAAAAAAGATTCCAGATTGAGACGAAATTTATATAGTTGGTTTCATTAACCAAAAAAATATGAAATGCCAAATAAGGGGCAAAAAGGCGGTCTTATGAGGTGGTTTTGAGTCACATATGCTTCATAACGGCACTCAGTCTACGTTGATGGAAAAAAGGTTCAAAAAAAGTTTCCCGATTAAGACGAAATTTATATAGTATGTTACAATAACCAAAAAAATATGGAATGCCAAATAAGGGGCAAAAAGGCGGTCGTATGAGGTGGTTTTGAGTCACATATGCTCCTTAACAGCACTCAGTCTACTTTGTTGAAAAAAAGATTTCAAAAAAAGATTCCAGATTGAGACGAAATTTATATAGTAGGTTTCATTAACCAACAAAATATGAAATGCCAAACAAGGGGCAAAAAGGCGGTCTTATGAGGTGGTTTTGAGTCACATATGCTTCATAACGGCACTCAGTCTACGTTGATGGAAAAAAAGGTTCAAAAAAAAGTTTTCCGATTAAGACGAAATTTTTATAGTATGTTACAATAACGTAAAAAATATGGAATGCCAAATAAGGGGCAAAAAGGCGGTCGTATGATGTGGTTTTGAGTCACATATGCTCTTTAACGGCACTCAGTCTACGTTGATGGAAAAAAGGGGTCAAACAAAAAGTTTCCAGATTAAGACGAAATTTATATAGTATGTTTCAATAACCAAAAAAATATGGAATGCCAAAAAAGGGGCAAAAAGGCGGTCCTATGATGTGGTTTTGAGTCACATATGCTCCTTAACGGCACTCAGTCTACATTGGTTGAAAAAAGGTTTCAAAAAAAAGTTTTCAGATTGAGACGAAATTTTGGTCGTAGGTTTCAATAACCAAAAAAATATGGAATGCCAAATATATGGCAAAAAGGCGGTCCTATGATGTGGTTTTGAGTCACATATGCTCCTTAACGTCACTCAGTCTACTTTGATGAAAAAAAAGATTTCAAAAAAAAAGTTTCCAGATTGAGACGAAATTTATATAGTAGGTTTCATTAACCAACAAAATATGGAATGCCAAATAAGGGGCAAAAAGGCGGTCGTATGATGTGGGTTTGAGTCACATATGCTCTTTAACAGCACTCAGTCTACGTGGATGGAAAAAAAGGTTCAAAAAAAAAGTTTCCAGATTGAAACGAAATTTATATAGTAGGTTTCAATAACCAACAAAATATGGAATGCCAAATAAGGGGCAAAAAGGGGTCGTATGAGGTGGTTTTGAGTCACATATGCTCCTTAACGGCACTCAGTCTACATTGGTGGAAAAAAAGGTTTCAAAAAAAAGTTTCCAGATTGAGACGCAATTTTTGTCGTAGGTTTCAATAACCAAAAAAATATGGAATTCCAAATATGTGGCAAAAAGGTGGTCGTATGAAATGGTTTTGAGTCACATATGCTCCTTAACGGCACTCAGTCTACTTTGTTGAACAAAAATATTTCAAAAAAAAGATTCCTGATTGAGACGAAATTTATATAGTAGGTTTCATTAACCAAAAAAATATGAAATGCCAAATAAGGGGCAAAAAGGCGGTCTTATGAGGTGGTTTTGAATCACATATGCTTCATAACGGCACTCAGTCTACGTTGATTGAAAAAAAGGTTCAAAAAATAAGTTTCCCGATTAAGACGAAATTTATATAGTATGTTACAATAACCAAAAAAATATGGAATGCCAAATAAGGGGCAAAAAGGAGGTCGTATGATGTGGTTTTGAGTCACATATGCTCTTTAACGGCACTCAGTCTACGTTGATGGAAAAAAAGGTTCAAAAAAAAAGTTTCCAGATTAAGACGAAATTTATGTAGTATGTTTCAATAACCAAAAAAATATGGAATGCCAAATAAGGGGCAAAAAGGCGGTCCTATGATGTGGTTTTGAATCACATATGCTCCTTAACGGCACTCAGTCTACATTGGTGGAAAAAAAGGTTTCAAAAAAAAGTTTCCAGATTGAGACGAAATTTTGGTCGTAGGTTTCAATAACCAAAAAAATATGGAATGCCAAATATGTGGCAAAAAGGCGGTCGTATGAGGTGGTTTTGAGTCACATATGCTCCTTAACGGCACTCAGTCTACTTTGATGAAAAAAAAGATTTCAAAAAAATAGTTTCCAGATTGAGCCGAAATTTATATAGTAGGTTACATTAACCAACAAAATAAGGAATGCCAAATTAGGGGCAAAAAGGCGGTCGTATGATGTGGTTTTGAGTCACATATGCTCCTTTCGGCACTCAGTCTACGTTGATGAAAAAAAATGTTTCACAAAAAAGTTTCCAGATTGAGTCGAAATTTTTGTAGTTGGTTTTAATAACCAAAAAAATATGGAATGCCAGATAAAGAGCAAAAAGGTGGTCGTATGAGGTGGCTTTGAGTCACATATGCTCCTTAACGGCACTCAGTCTACTTTGATGATAAAAAAAGGTTACAAAAAAAACTTTCCAGATTGACACGAAATTTATATCGTAGGTTTCAATAACCAAAAAAATATGGAATGCCAAATATGTGGCAAAAAGGCGGTCGTATGAGGTGGTTTTTAGTCACATATGCTCCTTAACGGCACTCAGTATACATTGGTGGAAAAAAAGGTTTCAAAAAAAATTTTCCAGATTGAGACGCAATTTTTGTCGTAGGTTTCAATAACCAAAAAAATATGGAATGCCAAATATGTGGCAAAAAGGCGGTCGTATGAGGTGGTTTTGAGTCACATATGCTCCTTAACGGCACTCAGTCTACTTTGTTGAAAAAAAAGATTTCAAAAAAATGATTCCAGATTGAGACGAAATTTATATAGTTGGTTTCATTAACCAAAAAAATATGAAATGCCAAATAAGGGGCAAAAAGGCGGTCTTATGAGGTGGTTTTGAGTCACATATGCTTCATAACGGCACTCAGTCTACGTTGATGGAAAAAAAAGGTTCAAAAAAAAGTTTCCCGATTAAGACGAAATTTATATAGTATGTTACAATAACCAAAAAAATATGGAATGCCAAATAAGGGGCAAAAAGGCGGTCGTATGATGTGGTTTTGAGTCACATATGCTCTTTAACGGCACTCAGTCTACGTTGATGGAAAAAAAGGTTCAATGAACTCTCTCCTTTTTCTCTCTCTTTGAACTCCCGTTTGTGATGGCAAACACAAGGAGTAGGCAGGGGTAGGGGGTGAAATCTGCTGGTGACAATGCTAATCAAATCAACAAATCCAAGAATAACCCACAAAATGCTTCTAATAAACAGCCCAAAACACAATCTGATACACAATCTGATGTTCATTTTCAATCAGATTCAAGAATAATGGGTAAGACAGAAATGGCAAACTGGCAATCAGATGTTGATGATTCCTCATCTACTAGTGAGTTTGACTCAGATGGAGAGTATGCAAGCCCAAGACTCATCAAGATGATGCAGAAAGCCATATTACTACAATTCCAGTCACAAGAGCTTCCAAAGACAGCCATGGAGGTAAGATCACTGATTCTGCTCACCTGCTCAATATTGGATCTGCTGTGATTGATTTGAATGAGGGAACTAGTTTGAATGATAATGCTGATGTTATTACTGGTAAATCTGGGTTGTTAAACCCAAAGGAACAATCTGTTGATCAGAAGAGGGTTTGTGATCAGGTTGACTCAACGGCCGTTGACTTTTCTCAAACTGATGCTGTGAATGATCTGAAACCTGTAATATGTTGGGAAGATGTTGAGGAGGAGATTGCATTTTGGAGTTCAGCAATTATATGTTTTGTTCTAGGTGCAAAACCTCCACACCAGGTGTTTGAGGGTTTTGTTAAGAGAATCTGGGGATCCTTTGGCTTAGGGGTTGTAGTTCCTATTGAGAATGGGGGTTTCTTGATTAGATTCAAGGAGAAGGAAGCAGTAGACAAGATCATTGCTGGGGACTACTTCTTTGATAGCAAACCTCTGCTAATCAAGAAGTGGGATCTAGATGAAAGCATGGAGAAATGCTCCACTCCCACAGTCCCTATTTGGCTTCAACTACCAAACTTAGGACTGAAATTCTGGGGTAAACAATGTCTCAGCAAGATTGTTGGGGGGATTGGGGCCCTAAGGAAACTGGATACTTACACTGAACTCAAGCAAAGAATTAGGTATGCCAGAGTTATGGTAGATGTGCAACTTGAACAACATTTCCCTGAACAAATAAGCTTTATCAATGAAAAAGGGGTAGAGGTGACTCAGGAGGTGGTTTATGAATGGAAACCATCTAAGTGCAATGTATGCAAGAGGTATGGACATGCTACAGAGGAGTGCTGGTTTAAAAATAAGCCTGTTAAAACTTCTAAGGTGTGGAGGCCAAAACAACAAACCACAAAAATCCCAGTAGCTCAGAGGGTAGTTGATGATGATGGTTTTATTTCCATTAGCTCCAGGAAGGGTGGTTCTGTGACACAGAGAAACACTCTAGCTGAGGGTGTTGTTCTTCATACTGAAACACAGAATACATTTGCTGTTTTGGAGGGGACAGGAAGTAAAGAGGAAGATACTCAGGAAGTGCTTCAACTTCAGGAGACTGGAAGCAGTTTAAGGGAGCAGGGGTTGGTCACCCCTATCCCTAATGGATAGTATCCTTTTTTGGAACACCAGGGGGCTAAACAGCTTTAACAAGCAAAGTAGAGTGAGGGATTTTATCCAACACCATCATGCTAAGCTAGTTTGCCTCTTGGAAACTAAGGTCAAGGCCAAGAATGATGGTGCCTTGTACCTAAACATTTGCCCAGGGTGGTGTATCACTTCAAACTTACCTTGGCATGGTAAGGGTAGAGTGGTGGTAGCTTGGGATCCTCATGTAATTCAAGTGGACATCAGGGAGTGTACAGATCAACTAGTCCACTGTAAAGTGCAGCCAAAACATACAAAAGCCTTTTTCTGCACCTTTATCTATGCTTATAATAAAGGTGAAGAAAGAAAGCCTCTATGGAGGGATCTTTGTTCCTTAGCAAGAGGTCTGAAGGGACCTTGGGTCTGGGGTGGTGACTTCAACATCATCCTTAGTGATGATGAGAAAACTGGAGAGATACATACCAAGAGAGAAATGAAGGAGTTCCAACAGTGTGTAGCTAGTTGTGGTATGGAGGATATCAAGTTTAGTGGTAGATGGTTTACTTGGAACAATAAACAAGATGAACATAGCATAGTGATGTCCAAGCTTGACAGAGTGATGGCTAACACAGATTGGCTAGCACAACACACTAACTCAGAGGTCACCTTCCTTCTTGAAGGTGATTTTGACCATAGTCCTGCACTATTGAGGAGTTATGAGGAGGTGCAAGGGTATAAGCCTTTTAGATTTTTTAATCTTTGGTGTGCACAGGAGGGATACCAGGAGATGATTAGGGAGCATTGGTCTAATCAAATTCAAGGCTACAGAATGTTCCAATTTACTCAAAAACTTAAACTTCCTAAACCTATGTTGAAGAAGTTTAATAAGGGGCAGGTTGGAGATGTGGCTAGTAATGTGAAAGAAGCTGCAAAAAATTTAGAGGAAGCTCAAAATGCAATGCACAAGAAACCTGAAGATACTGATTTGATCAGAGAAGAATATAAGGCTGCACAGTTGTTCAATAAAGCCAACCTTGAGCTACTTGGTTTTCTCAAACAGAAGGCAAAAGAAGAATGGATAGCTATGGGGGATGAAAACACTGCTGTATTCCACCAAGCAGTAAAAGCAAGATTGAACAAGAATAGAATCAACACTATTCAAGACAATGAAGGGAATTGGATTACAGACCCTCAACAAGTTTGTGATCAATTCATTAATCATTTTGCTAGATTTATGAATGATAGCCAAACAGTTTCTAAGATTAAAAGCCAAATTATTCAACAAGGGGCAGTCTTATCAGAGGAAATGCAAGATACAATGAAGATGTCCTTCACTGCAGCTGAAATTAAGGAAGCTTTATGGTCCATTCCTGATGACAAAGCTCCAGGTATTGATGGAAATGGAAGCTATTTCTATAAAGCAAGTTGGGAAGTGGTGGGGGCTGATTTAGTAGCTGCTGTTCAGGAGTTCTTCCAAACAGGTGAGATGCTTAGAGTGTAGTTAACACTACCTCCATCTCTTTAGTTCCAAAAATCAACTGCCCTAGTAAAGTCCATGAATATAGACCAATAGCATGTTGCTCTGTTCTTTATAAATGTATCTCCAAGTTAATCTGTACTAGGCTTAAAATGGTTCTGCCTCATATTGTGTCCCAAAATCAGGGAGCCTTTATCTGTGGTAGACGCATCCTGAACAACATCTTGGTTTGCCAAGATATTGTGAGGCACTATGCTAGGAAAAATGCTTCTCCTAGTTGTATGATGAAGATTGATCTCCAAAAGGCATATGATACTGTTGAATGGAGTTTTTTGGCTGATTTGATGGAAGCTCTGAAGTTTCCAAAACAGTTTATTAAACTAATTATGGCATGTATCACAACCACTAGTTTCACTCTGCTTATAAATGGCACCAGTCAAGGTTTTTTCAACTCCAAGAGAGGTTTGAGACAAGGTGATCCTGTTTCCCCTCTTTTGTTCACACTTTGTATGGAATATTTGACAAGGACACTGAAATATCTAGGAGAGAGGAAGGATTTTAATTTCCACCCTAGATGTGCTGGTTTGAAGCTGAACAACCTGTGCTTTGCTGATGATCTTCTGGTGTTCTGCAAAGGGGAAATACA
The DNA here is from genome assembly GCA_947645195.1 of Patellifolia procumbens. NCBI lineage: Eukaryota > Viridiplantae > Streptophyta > Magnoliopsida > Caryophyllales > Amaranthaceae > Patellifolia > Patellifolia procumbens. Next base: position 128,896 of record CANSGD010001248.1, on the reverse strand, counting down.
AAGTGCTAGATTGCTCCTACAAGGCCTCAAGCATTTTGAATCAGTATCAGGGCTAGTAGCCAACAAGGGGAAATCTGAGCTATTTCATGTTAACATGGCTGAAACTGAGGTGGCAAAACTGATTGAGAAATCTGGGTTTAAGTTAGGGAAACTCCCTTTCAGATACCTAGGGATGCCAATTTGCAACAAAAAGCTCTCCACCCAAGACTGTGATCAACTAGTCAGCAAGATAGTGCAAAGAATTATAGGATGGCAAGCAAAGCGCCTTTCTTTTGCTGGTAGATTGCAACTTGTGAACTCAGTGTTGATGAGTGTATGCACATACTGGATGCAACTTATAATTCTTCCAAAAACAGTTATTGCAAGAGTTAATAAACTATGCAGAAGATTTCTTTGGGAAGGGAAAACAGAAGGATGCAAAACTGGGTTTGTCAACTGGACCTCAGTTTGTAAATCTAAGAAGCATGGAGGCCTTGGAATGAGAGACCTAGCCCTCTGGAATAGGGTTGCTGTAGGGAAGATAGCTTGGCAAATAGCTGAAAAGAAAGATAACTTGTGGGTTAAGTGGGTTCATAGTGTCTACTTGAAAGGCCAAGAGTGGTGGGGATACACTCCTACCACCACTGGTAGCTGGATTTGGAAACAAATCTGTACAGTTAAAACTGAAGTTCATGCTTGGATCAGTCAAGATTGGTGGAGTGGTTCATATTCTATAGCTAAAATCTACCATGGCATTAAGAATATGGACAAGAAAGTGGAATGGCATGGAACCATCTGGAATAAGTTAGCTATTTCTGTGGTGGGTGACTGTCCACCAAAGGTTACCTGTTAGAGAAAGATTGGCAAGGTTCCTTTTTATGTGAAAAAGTATCATGCTGCATCTGTGATGCTCACCTAGAAACACACCAACACCTTTTCTTTGAATGCCTTTACACCAGGAGGATTTGGCAAGAGATTGGAAGATGGTTAGGCTTCCCACAGGTTTTTTGCAGTATGAAGCAACTACTGCTCTGGCTCAGAAGGGGGAGGGGTTTCACTATGGTTCAACAGCAAGTATGCAAAGCTACAGTGGCTAGTCTGCTGTATCATATTTGGAAGGCAAGGAACCAGTCTTATTGGCTGGGCCAAACACCTTCAGCTAGCTACACTATCAACAGAATTCAATTTTTTGCTCTCCAAAGAGCAAAGAGTCTTTATACTTGTAAATTGAAAGAAAAAGATAGGATATGGATTAACAGTCTTCATTCTTAGCCTTCTGTTAATATTTTGAGTTGGGGTTTGTACCTTCCAAATGATAGGTTGTAAAAAGGTTCCTTGTTGATATACAATTCTTAAATTACCAAAAAAAAAAAAGTTCAAAAAAAAGTTAAAAAAAAAAGTTTCCAGATTAAGACGAAATTTATATAGTATGTTTCAATAACCAAAAAAATATGGAATGCCAAATAAGGGGCAAAAAGGCGGTCCTATGATGTGGTTTTGAGTCACATATGCTCCTTAACGGCACTCAGTCTACATTGGTGGAAAAAAAGGTTTAAAAAAAAAAGTTTCCAGATTGAGACGAAATTTTGGTCGTAGGTTTCAATAACCAAAAAAATATGGAATGCCAAATATGTGGCAAAAAGGCGGTCGTATGAGGTGGTTTTGAGTCACATATGCTCCTTAACGGCACCCAGTCTACTTTGATGAAAAAAAAGATTTCAAAAACAAGTTTCCAGATTGAGACGAAATTTATATAGTAGGTTTCATTAACCAACAAAATATGGAATGCCAAATAAGGGGCAAAAAGGCGGTCGTATGATGTGGTTTTGAGTCACATATGCTCCTTTCGGCACTCAGTCTACGTTGATGAAATAAAATGTTTCAAAAAAAGTTTCCAGATTGAGTCGATATTTTTGTAGTTGGTTTTAATAACCAAAAAAATATGGAATGCCAGATAAAGAGCAAAAAGGCGGCCGTATGAGGTGGCTTTGAGTCACATATGCTCCTTAACGGCACTCAGTCTACTTTGATGATAAAAAAGGTTACAAAAAAAACTTTCCAGATTGACACGAAATTTATATCGTAGGTTTCAATAAACAAAAAAATATGGAATGCCAAATATGTGGCAAAAAGGCGGTCGTATGAGGTGGTTTTTAGTCACATATGCTCCTTAACGGCACTCACTCTACATTGGTGGAAAGGTTTCAAAAAAAAAGTTTCCAGATTGAGACGCAATTTTTATCGTAGGTTTCAATAACCAAAAAAATATGGAATGCCAAATATGTGGCAAAAAGGCGGTGGTATGAGGTGGTTTTGAGTCACATATGCTCCTTAACGGCACTCAGTCTACTTTATTGAAAAAAAAGATTTCAAAAAAAAAGATTGCAGATGGAGACGAAATTTATATAGTAGGTTTCATTAACCAACAAAATATGAAATGCCAAATAAGCGGCAAAAAGGCGGTCTTATGAGGTGGTTTTGAGTCACATATGCTTCATAACGGCACTCAGTCTACGTTGATGGAAAAAAAGGTTCAAAAAAAGTTTCCCGATTAAGACGAAATTTATATAGTATGTTACAATAACCAAAAAAATATCGAATGCCAAATAAGGGGCAAAAAGGCGGTCGTATGATGTGGTTTTGAGTCACATATGCTCTTTAACGGCACTCAGTCTACGTTGATGGAAAAAAAGGTTCAAAAAAAAAGTTTCCAGATTAAGACGAAATTTATATAGTATGTTTCAATAACCAAAAAAATATGGAATGCCAAATAAGGGGCAAAAAGGCAGTCCTATGATGTGGTTTTGAGTCACATTTGCTCTTTAACGGCACTCAGTCTACATTGGTGGAAAAAAAGGTGTCAAAAAAAAGTTTCCAGATTGAGACGAAATTTTGGTCGTAGGTTTCAATAACCAAAAAAATATGGAATGCCAAATATATTGCAAAAAGGCAGTCGTATGAGGTGGTTTTAAGTCACATATGCTCCTTAACGGCACTCAGTCCACTTTGATGAAAAAAAGGTTTCAAAAAAAAAGTTTTCAGATTGAGACGAAATTTATATAGTAGGCTTCATTAACCAACAAAATATGGAATGCCAAAAAGGGGCAAAAAGGCGGTCTTATGAGGTGGTTTTGAGTCACATATGCTCCTTAACGGCACTCAATCTACGTTGATAAAAAAAAAGTTTTCAAAAATAAGTTTCCAGATTGAGACGAAATTAATGTAGTAGGTTCCAATAACCAACAAAATATGGAATGTCAAATAAGGGGAAAAAAGGCGGTCGTATGAGGTGGTTTTGAGTCACATATGCTCCTTAACGGCACTCAGTCTACATTGGTGGAAAAAAAAGGTTTCATAAAAAAAGTTTCCAGATTGAGACGCAATTTTTATCGTAGGTTTCAATAACCAAAAAAATATGGAATGCCAAATATGTGGCAAAAAGGCGGTCGTATGAGGTGGTTTTGAGTCACATATGCCCCTTAACGGCACTCAGTCTACTTTGTTGAAAAAAAAGATTTCAAAAAAAAGATTCCAGATTGAGACGAAATTTATATAGTAGGTTTCATTAACCAAAAAAATATGAAATGCCAAATAATGGGCAAAAAGGCGGTCTTATGAGGTGGGTTTGAGTCACATATGCTTCATAACGGCACTCAGTCTACGTTGATGGTAAAAAAGGTTCAAAAAAAAAGTTTCCCGAATAAGACGAAATTTATATAGTATGTTACAATAACCAAAAAAATATGGAATGCCAAATAAGGGGCAAAAAGGCGGTCGTATGATGTGGTTTTGAGTCACATATGCTCTTTAACGACACTAAGTCTACGTTGATGGAAAAAAAGGTTCAAAAAAAAGTTTCCAGATTAAGACGAAATTTATATAGTATGTTTCAATAACCTAAAAAATATGGAATGCCAAATAAGGGGCAAAAAGGCGGTCCTATGATGTTGTTTTTAGTCACATATGCTCCTTTCGGCAATCAGTCTAGATTGGTGGAAAAAAAGGTTTCAAAAAAAAAATTTCCAGATTGAGACGATATTTTGGTCGTAGGTTTCAATAACCAAAAAAATATGGAATGCCAAATATGTGGCAAAAAGGCGTTCGTATGAGGTGGTTTTGAGTCACATATGCTCCTTAACGGCACTCAGTCTACGTTGATGAAAAAAAATGTTTCAAAAAAAAAGTTTCCAGATTGAGACTAAATTTTTGTAGTTGGTTTTAATAACCAAAAAAATATGGAATGCCAGATAAAGAGCAAAAAGGCAGTCGTATGAGGTGGCTTTGAGTCACATATGCTCCTTAACGGCACTTAGTCTACTTTGATGATAAAAAAGGTTACAAAAAAAACTTTCCAGATTGACACGAAATTTATATCGTAGGTTTCAATAACCAAAAAAATATGGAATGCCAAATATGTGGCAAAAAGGCGGTCATATGAGGTGGTTTTTAGTCACATATGCTCCTCAACGGCACTCAGTCTACATTGGTGGAAAAAAGGTTTCAAAAAAAAGTTTCCAGATTGAGACGAAATTTTGGTCGTAGGTTTCAATAACCAAAAAAATATGGAATGCCAAATATGTGGCAAAAAGGGGGTCGTATGAGGTGGTTTTGAGTCACATATGCTCCTTAACGGCACTCAGTCTACGTTGATGCAAAAAAATGTTTCAAAAAAAAAGTTTCCAGATTGAGTCTAAATTTTGTAGTTGGTTTTAATAACCAAAAAAATATGGAATGCCAGATAAAGAGCAAAAAGGCAGTCGTATGAGGTGTCTTTGAGTCACATATGCTCCTTAACGGCACTCAGTCTACTTTGATGATAAAAAAGGTTACAAAAAAAACTTTCCAGATTGACACGAAATTTATATCGTAGGTTTCAATAACCAAAAAAATATGGAATGCCAAATATGTGGCAAAAAAGAGGTCATATGAGGTGGTTTTTAGTCACATATGCTCCTCAACGGCACTCAGTCTACATTGGTGGAAAAAAAGGTTTCAAAAAAAAAGTTTCCAGATTGAGACGAAATTTTGGTCGTAGGTTTCAATAACCAAAAAACTTTGGAATGGCAGATAAAGAGCAAAATGGCGGTCGTATGAGGTGGTTTTGAGTCACATATGCTCCTTAACGGCACTCAGTCTATTTTGATGATAAAAAAGGTTACAAAAAAAACTTTCCAGATTGACACGAAATTTATATCGTAGGTTTCAATAACAAAAAAAATATGGAATGCCAAATAAGGGGCAAAAAGGCGGTCGTATAATGTGGTTTTGAGTCACATATGCTCCTTTCGGCACTCAGTCTACGTTGATGAAAAAAATGTTTCAAAAAAAAGTTTCAAGATTGAGACGAAATTTTTGTAATAGGTTTCAATAACCAAATAAATATGAAATGCCATATAAAGAGAAAAAAGGGTGTCGTATGAGGTGGTTTTGAGTCACATATGCTCCTTAATGGAACTCAGTCTACTTTGATGAAAAAAAAGGATTCAAATAAAACTTTCTAGATTGAGACGAAATTTATATCGTAGGTTTCAATAACCAAAAAAATATGGAATGCCAAATATGTGGCAAACAGGCGGTCGTATGAGGTGGTTTTGAGTCACAAATGCTCCTTAACGGCACTCAGTCTACTTTGATGAAAAAAAAGGTTTCAAAAAAAAGTTTCCAGATTGAGACAAAAATTTTTTAGTATGTTTCATTAACCAACAAAATATAGAATGCCAAATAAGGGGAAAAAAGGCGGTCGTATGAGGTGGTTTTGAGTCACATATGCTCCTTGACGGCACTTAGTCAACTTTGATGAAAAAAAAGGTTTCAAAAAAAAGTTTCCAGATTGAGACGAAATTTATATAGTAGGTTTCATTAACCAACAAAATATGAAATGCCAAATAAGGGGCAAAAAGGCGGTCTTATGAGGTGGTTTTGAGTCACATATGCTTCATAACAGCACTCAGTCTACGTTGATGGAAAAAAAGTTTCAAAAAAAAAGTTTCCCGATTAAGACGAAATTTATATGGTATGTTACAATAACCTAAAAAATATGGAATGCCAAATAAGGGGCAAAAAGGCGGTCGTATGATGTGGTTTTGAGTCACATATGCTCTTTAACGGCACTCAGTCTACGTTGATGGAAAAAAAGGTTCAAAAAAAAAGTTTCCAGATTAAGACGAAATTTGTATAGTATGTTTCAATAACCAAAAAAATATGGAATGCCAAATAAGGGGAAAAAAGGCGGTCGTATGATGTGGTTTTGTGTCACATGCTCCTTTCGGCATTCAGTCTACGTTGATGAAAAAAAAAGTTTCCAGATTGAGTCGAAATTTTTGTAGTTGGTTTTAATAACCAAAAAAATATGGAATGCCAGATAAAGAGCAAAAAGGCGGTCGTATGAGGTGGCTTTGAGTCACATATGCTCCTTAACGGCACTTACACTACTTTGATGATAAAAAAGGTTACAAAAAAAACTTTCCAGATTGACACGAAATTTATATCGTAGGTTTCAATAATCAAAAAAATATGGAATGCAGAATATGTGGCAAAAAGGCGGTCGTATCATGTGGTTTCTAGTCACATATGCTCTTTAACGGCACTTAGTCTACGTTGATGGAAAAAAAGGTTCAAAAAAAAAGTTTCCACATTAAGACGAAATTTATATAGTATGTTTCAATAACCAACAAAATATGGAATGCAAAAAAGGGGCAAAAGGACGGTCTTATGAGGTGGTTTTGAGTCACATATGCTCTTTAACGGCACTCAGTCAACGTTGATGGAAAAAAAGGTTCAAAAAAACAGTTTCAAGTTCAAGACAAAATTTATATAGTATATTTCAATAACCAAAAAAATATGGAATGCCAAATAAGGGGCAAACAGGCGGTCGTATGATGTGGTTTTGAGTCACATATGCTCCTTAACGGCACTCAGTCTACTTTGATGAAAAAAAAGGTTTCAAAAAAAAGTTTCCAGATTGAGACAAAAATTTTTTAGTATGTTTCATTAACCAACAAAATATAGAATGCCAAATAAGGGGAAAAAAGGCGGTCGTATGAGGTGGTTTTGAGTCACATATGCTCCTTGACGGCACTTAGTCTACTTTGATGATAAAAAAAGGTTACAAAAAAAACTTTCCAGATTGACACGAAATTTATATCGTAGGTTTCAATAACCAAAAAAATATGGAATGCCAAATATGTGGCAAAAAGGCGGTCATATGAGGTGGTTTTTAGTCACATATGCTCCTCAACGGCACTCAGTCTACATTGGTGGAAAAAAAGGTTTCAAAAAAAAAGTTTCCAGATTGAGACGAAATTTTGGTCGTAGGTTTCAATAACCAAAAAAATATGGAATGCCAAATATGTGGCAAAAAGGGGGTCGTATGAGGTGGTTTTGAGTCACATATGCTCCTTAACGGCACTCAGTCTACGTTGATGAAAAAAAATGTTTCAAAAAAAAAGTTTCCAGATTGAGTCTAAATTTTGTAGTTGGTTTTAATAACCAAAAAAATATGGAATGCCAGATAAAGAGCAAAAAGGCAGTCGTATGAGGTGGCTTTGAGTCACATATGCTCCTTAACGGCACTCAGTCTACTTTGATGATAAAAAAGGTTACAAAAAAAACTTTCCAGATTGACACGAAATTTATATCGTAGGTTTCAATAACCAAAAAAATATGGAATGCCAAATATGTGGCAAAAAGGCGGTCATATGAGGTGGTTTTTAGTCACATATGCTCCTCAACGGCACTCAGTCTACATTGGTGGAAAAAAGGTTTCAAAAAAAAGTTTCCAGATTGAGACGAAATTTTGGTCGTAGGTTTCAATAACCAAAAAAATATGGAATGCCAGATAAAGAGCAAAAAGGCGGTCGTATGAGGTGGTTTTGAGTCACATATGCTCCTTAACGGCACTCAGTCTATTTTGATGATAAAAAAGGTTACAAAAAAAACTTTCCAGATTGACACGAAATTTATATCGTAGGTTTCAATAACAAAAAAAATATGGAATGCAAAATAAGGGGCAAAAAGGCGGTCATATAATGTGGTTTTGAGTCACATATGCTCCTTTCGACACTCAGTCTACGTTGATGAAAAAAAATGTTTCAAAAAAAAGTTTCAAGATTGAGACGAAGTTTTTGTAATAGGTTTGAATAACCAAATAAATATGAAATGCCATATAAAGAGAAAAAAGGGTGTCGTATGAGGTGGTTTTGAGTAACATATGCTCCTTAACGGAACTCAGTCTACTTTGATGAAAAAAAAGGATTCAAATAAAACTTTCTAGATTGAGACGAAATTTATATCGTAGGTTCAATAACCAAAAAAATATGAAATGCCAAATATGTGGCAAACAGGCGGTCGTATGAGGTGGTTTTGAGTCACAAATGCTCCTTAACGGCACTCAGTCTACTTTGATGAAAAAAAAGGTTTCAAAAAAAAGTTTCCAGATTGAGACAAAAATTTTTTTAGTATGTTTCATTAACCAACAAAATATGGAATGCCAAATAAGGGGAAAAAAGGCGGTCGTATGAGGTGGTTTTGAGTCACATATGCTCCTTAACGGCACTCAGTCTACATTGGTGGAAAAAAAGGTTTCATAAAAAAAGTTTCCAGATTGAGACGCAATTTTTATCGTAGGTTTCAATAACCAAAAAAATATGGAATGCCAAATATGTGGCAAAAAGGCGGTCGTATGAGGTGGTTTTGAGTCACATATGCCCCTTAACGGCACTCAGTCTACTTTGTTGAAAAAAAAGATTTCAAAAAAAAGATTCCAGATTGAGACGAAATTTATATAGTAGGTTTCATTAACCAAAAAAATATGAAATGCCAAATAATGGGCAAAAAGGCGGTCTTATGAGGTGGGTTTGAGTCACATATGCTTCATAACGGCACTCAGTCTACGTTGATGGTAAAAAAGGTTCAAAAAAAAAGTTTCCCGAATAAGACGAAATTTATATAGTATGTTACAATAACCAAAAAAATATGGAATGCCAAATAAGGGGCAAAAAGGCGGTCGTATGATGTGGTTTTGAGTCACATATGCTCTTTAACGACACTAAGTCTACGTTGATGGAAAAAAAGGTTCAAAAAAAGTTTCCAGATTAAGACGAAATTTATATAGTATGTTTCAATAACCTAAAAAATATGGAATGCCAAATAAGGGGCAAAAAGGCGGTCCTATGATGTTGTTTTTAGTCACATATGCTCCTTTCGGCAATCAGTCTAGATTGGTGGAAAAAAAGGTTTCAAAAAAAAAATTTCCAGATTGAGACGATATTTTGGTCGTAGGTTTCAATAACCAAAAAAATATGGAATGCCAAATATGTGGCAAAAAGGCGTTCGTATGAGGTGGTTTTGAGTCACATATGCTCCTTAACGGCACTCAGTCTACGTTGATGAAAAAAAATGTTTCAAAAAAAAAGTTTCCAGATTGAGACTAAATTTTTGTAGTTGGTTTTAATAACCAAAAAAATATGGAATGCCAGATAAAGAGCAAAAAGGCAGTCGTATGAGGTGGCTTTGAGTCACATATGCTCCTTAACGGCACTTAGTCTACTTTGATGATAAAAAAGGTTACAAAAAAAACTTTCCAGATTGACACGAAATTTATATCGTAGGTTTCAATAACCAAAAAAATATGGAATGCCAAATATGTGGCAAAAAGGCGGTCATATGAGGTGGTTTTTAGTCACATATGCTCCTCAACGGCACTCAGTCTACATTGGTGGAAAAAAAGGTTTCAAAAAAAAAGTTTCCAGATTGAGACGAAATTTTGGTCGTAGGTTTCAATAACCAAAAAAATATGGAATGCCAAATATGTGGCAAAAAGGGGGTCGTATGAGGTGGTTTTGAGTCACATATGCTCCTTAACGGCACTCAGTCTACGTTGATGCAAAAAAATGTTTCAAAAAAAAAGTTTCCAGATTGAGTCTAAATTTTGTAGTTGGTTTTAATAACCAAAAAAATATGGAATGCCAGATAAAGAGCAAAAAGGCAGTCGTATGAGGTGTCTTTGAGTCACATATGCTCCTTAACGGCACTCAGTCTACTTTGATGATAAAAAAGGTTACAAAAAAACTTTCCAGATTGACACGAAATTTATATCGTAGGTTTCAATAACCAAAAAAATATGGAATGCCAAATATGTGGCAAAAAAGAGGTCATATGAGGTGGTTTTTAGTCACATATGCTCCTCAACGGCACTCAGTCTACATTGGTGGAAAAAAGGTTTCAAAAAAAAGTTTCCAGATTGAGACGAAATTTTGGTCGTAGGTTTCAATAACCAAAAAACTTTGGAATGGCAGATAAAGAGCAAAATGGCGGTCGTATGAGGTGGTTTTGAGTCACATATGCTCCTTAACGGCACTCAGTCTATTTTGATGATAAAAAAGGTTACAAAAAAAACTTTCCAGATTGACACGAAATTTATATCGTAGGTTTCAATAACAAAAAAAATATGGAATGCCAAATAAGGGGCAAAAAGGCGGTCGTATAATGTGGTTTTGAGTCACATATGCTCCTTTCGGCACTCAGTCTACGTTGATGAAAAAAATGTTTCAAAAAAAGTTTCAAGATTGAGACGAAATTTTTGTAATAGGTTTCAATAACCAAATAAATATGAAATGCCATATAAAGAGAAAAAAGGGTGTCGTATGAGGTGGTTTTGAGTCACATATGCTCCTTAATGGAACTCAGTCTACTTTGATGAAAAAAAAGGATTCAAATAAAACTTTCTAGATTGAGACGAAATTTATATCGTAGGTTTCAATAACCAAAAAAATATGGAATGCCAAATATGTGGCAAACAGGCGGTCGTATGAGGTGGTTTTGAGTCACAAATGCTCCTTAACGGCACTCAGTCTACTTTGATGAAAAAAAAGGTTTCAAAAAAAAGTTTCCAGATTGAGACAAAAATTTTTTAGTATGTTTCATTAACCAACAAAATATAGAATGCCAAATAAGGGGAAAAAAGGCGGTCGTATGAGGTGGTTTTGAGTCACATATGCTCCTTGACGGCACTTAGTCAACTTTGATGAAAAAAAGGTTTCAAAAAAAGTTTCCAGATTGAGACGAAATTTATATAGTAGGTTTCATTAACCAACAAAATATGAAATGCCAAATAAGGGGCAAAAAGGCGGTCTTATGAGGTGGTTTTGAGTCACATATGCTTCATAACAGCACTCAGTCTACGTTGATGGAAAAAAAGTTTCAAAAAAAAAGTTTCCCGATTAAGACGAAATTTATATGGTATGTTACAATAACCTAAAAAATATGGAATGCCAAATAAGGGGCAAAAAGGCGGTCGTATGATGTGGTTTTGAGTCACATATGCTCTTTAACGGCACTCAGTCTACGTTGATGGAAAAAAGGTTCAAAAAAAAGTTTCCAGATTAAGACGAAATTTGTATAGTATGTTTCAATAACCAAAAAAATATGGAATGCCAAATAAGGGGAAAAAAGGCGGTCGTATGATGTGGTTTTGTGTCACATGCTCCTTTCGGCATTCAGTCTACGTTGATGAAAAAAAAAGTTTCCAGATTGAGTCGAAATTTTTGTAGTTGGTTTTAATAACCAAAAAAATATGGAATGCCAGATAAAGAGCAAAAAGGCGGTCGTATGAGGTGGCTTTGAGTCACATATGCTCCTTAACGGCACTTACACTACTTTGATGATAAAAAAGGTTACAAAAAAAACTTTCCAGATTGACACGAAATTTATATCGTAGGTTTCAATAATCAAAAAATTATGGAATGCAGAATATGTGGCAAAAAGGCGGTCGTATCATGTGGTTTCTAGTCACATATGCTCTTTAACGGCACTTAGTCTACGTTGATGGAAAAAAGGTTCAAAAAAAAGTTTCCACATTAAGACGAAATTTATATAGTATGTTTCAATAACCAACAAAATATGGAATGCAAAAAAGGGGCAAAAGGACGGTCTTATGAGGTGGTTTTGAGTCACATATGCTCTTTAACGGCACTCAGTCAACGTTGATGGAAAAAAAGGTTCAAAAAAACAGTTTCAAGTTCAAGACAAAATTTATATAGTATATTTCAATAACCAAAAAAATATGGAATGCCAAATAAGGGGCAAACAGGCGGTCGTATGATGTGGTTTTGAGTCACATATGCTCCTTAACGGCACTCAGTCTACTTTGATGAAAAAAAAGGTTTCAAAAAAAAGTTTCCAGATTGAGACAAAAATTTTTTAGTATGTTTCATTAACCAACAAAATATAGAATGCCAAATAAGGGGAAAAAAGGCGGTCGTATGAGGTGGTTTTGAGTCACATATGCTCCTTGACGGCACTTAGTCTACTTTGATGATAAAAAAAGGTTACAAAAAAAACTTTCCAGATTGACACGAAATTTATATCGTAGGTTTCAATAACCAAAAAAATATGGAATGCCAAATATGTGGCAAAAAGGCGGTCATATGAGGTGGTTTTTAGTCACATATGCTCCTCAACGGCACTCAGTCTACATTGGTGGAAAAAAAGGTTTCAAAAAAAAAGTTTCCAGATTGAGACGAAATTTTTGTCGTAGGTTTCAATAACCAAAAAAATATGGAATGCCAAATATGTGGCAAAAAGGGGGTCGTATGAGGTGGTTTTGAGTCACATATGCTCCTTAACGGCACTCAGTCTACGTTGATGAAAAAAAATGTTTCAAAAAAAAAGTTTCCAGATTGAGTCTAAATTTTGTAGTTGGTTTTAATAACCAAAAAAATATGGAATGCCAGATAAAGAGCAAAAAGGCAGTCGTATGAGGTGGCTTTGAGTCACATATGCTCCTTAACGGCACTCAGTCTACTTTGATGATAAAAAAGGTTACAAAAAAACTTTCCAGATTGACACGAAATTTATATCGTAGGTTTCAATAACCAAAAAAATATGGAATGCCAAATATGTGGCAAAAAGGCGGTCATATGAGGTGGTTTTTAGTCACATATGCTCCTCAACGGCACTCAGTCTACATTGGTGGAAAAAAGGTTTCAAAAAAAAGTTTCCAGATTGAGACGAAATTTTGGTCGTAGGTTTCAATAACCAAAAAAATATGGAATGCCAGATAAAGAGCAAAAAGGCGGTCGTATGAGGTGGTTTTGAGTCACATATGCTCCTTAACGGCACTCAGTCTATTTTGATGATAAAAAAGGTTACAAAAAAAACTTTCCAGATTGACACGAAATTTATATCGTAGGTTTCAATAACAAAAAAAATATGGAATGCAAAATAAGGGGCAAAAAGGCGGTCATATAATGTGGTTTTGAGTCACATATGCTCCTTTCGACACTCAGTCTACGTTGATGAAAAAAATGTTTCAAAAAAAGTTTCAAGATTGAGACGAAATTTTTGTAATAGGTTTGAATAACCAAATAAATATGAAATGCCATATAAAGAGAAAAAAGGGTGTCGTATGAGGTGGTTTTGAGTAACATATGCTCCTTAACGGAACTCAGTCTACTTTGATGAAAAAAAAGGATTCAAATAAAACTTTCTAGATTGAGACGAAATTTATATCGTAGGTTCAATAACCAAAAAAATATGAAATGCCAAATATGTGGCAAACAGGCGGTCGTATGAGGTGGTTTTGAGTCACAAATGCTCCTTAACGGCACTCAGTCTACTTTGATGAAAAAAAAGGTTTCAAAAAAAAGTTTCCAGATTGAGACAAAAATTTTTTTAGTATGTTTCATTAACCAACAAAATATGGAATGCCAAATAAGGGGAAAAAAGGCGGTCGTATGAGGTGGTTTTGAGTCACATATGCTCCTTAACGGCACTTAGTCAACTTTGATGAAAAAAAAGGTTTCAAAAAAAAGTTTCTAGATTGAGACGAAATTTATATAGTAGGTTTCATTAACCAACAAAATATGAAATGCCAAATAAGGGGCAAAAAGGCGGTCTTATGAGGTGGTTTTGAGTCACATATGCTTCATAACGGCACTCAGTCTACGTTGATGGAAAAAAAGGTTCAAAAAAAAAGTTTCCCGATTAAGACGAAATTTATATAGTATGTTACAATAACCTAAAAAATATGGAATGCCAAATAAGGGGCAAAAAGGCGGTCGTATGATGTGGTTTTGAGTCACATATGCTCTTTAACGGCACTCAGTCTACGTTGATGGAAAAAAAGGTTCAAAAAAAAAGTTTCCAGATTAAGACGAAATTTGTATAGTATGTTTCAATAACCAAAAAAATATGGAATGCCAAATAAGGGGCAAAAAGGCGGTCGTATGATGTGTTTTTGTGTCACATATGCTCCTTTCGGCATTCAGTCTACGTTGATAAAAAAAAAGTTTCCAGATTGAGTCGAAATTTTTGTAGTTGGTTTTAATAACAAAAAATATGGAATGCCAGATAAAGAGACAAAAGGCGGTCGTATGAGGTGGCTTTGAGTCACATATGCTCCTTAACGGCACTTACACTACTTTGATGATAAAAAAGGTTACAAAAAAACTTTCCAGATTGACACGAAATTTATATCGTAGGTTTCAACAATCAAAAAAATATGGAATGCAAAATATGTGGCAAAAAGGCGGTCGTATCTTGTGGTTTCTAGTCACATATGCTCTTTAACGGCACTTAGTCTACGTTGATGGAAAAAAAGGTTCAAAAAAAAAGTTTCCAGATTAAGACGAAATTTATATAGTATGTTTCAATAACAAACAAAATATGGAATGCAAAAAAGGGGCAAAAGGACGGTCTTATGAGGTGGTTTTGAGTCACATATGCTCTTTAACGGCACTCAGTCAACGTTGATGGAAAAAAAGGTTCAAAAAAACAGTTTCAAGTTCAAGACAAAATTTATATAGTATATTTAAATAACCAAAAAAATATGGAATGCCAAATAAGGGGGAAACATGCGGTCGTATGAGGTGGTTTTGAGTCACATATGCTCCTTAACGGCACTCAGTCTACGTTGATGAAAAAAAGGTTTGAAAAAAAACTTTCCAGATTGAGACGAAATTTATATCGTAGGTTTCAATAACCAAAAGAATATGGAATGCCATATATGGGGCAAAAAGGTGGTCGTATGAGGTGGTTTTGAGTCACATATGCTTCTTTCGACACTCAGTCTACGTTGATGAAAAAAATGTTTCAAAAAAAAGTTTCCAGATTGAGACGCAATTTTTGCAGTAGGTTTCAATTACCAAAAAAATATGGAATGCCAGATAAAGAGCAAAAAGGTGGTCGTATATGGTAGTTTTGAGTCACATATGCTCCTTAACGGCACTCAGTCTATTTTGATGAAAAAAAGGTTTCAAAAAATACTTACCAGATTGAGACGAAATTTATATCGTAGGTTTCAATAACCAAAAAAATATGGAATGCCAATTATGTGGCAAAAAGGCGGTCGTATGAGGTGGTTTTGAGTCACAAATGCTCCTTAACGGCACTCGGTCTACTTTGATGAAAAAAAAAGATTTCAATAAAAAAGTTTCCAGAATGAGACGAAATTTTTGTCGTAGGTTTCAATAACCAAAAAAATATGGAATGCCAAAAAGGGGCAAAAGGGCAGTCTTATGAGGTGGTTTTGAGTCAAATTTGCTCTTTAACGGCACTCAGTCAACGTTGATGGGAAAAAAGGTTCAAAAAAAAAGTTTCCAGATTAAGACGAAATTTATATAGTATGTTTCATTAACCAAAAAAATATGGAATGCCAAATAAGGGGCAAAAAGGTGATCGTATGATGTGGTTTTGAGTCACATATGCTCCTTTCGGCACTCGGTCTACGTTGATGAAAAAAAATGTTTCAAAAAAAAGTTTCCACATTGAGACGAAATTTTTGTAGTAGGTTTCAATAACTAATAAAATATGGAATGACAGATAAAGAGAAAAAAGGCGGTCGTATGAGGTGGTTTTGAGTCACATATGCTCCTTAACGGCACTCAATCTACTTTGATGAAAAAAAAGGTTTCAAAAATTATTTTCCTGATTGAGACGAAATTTATATAGTAGGTTTTATTAGCAAACAAAATATGGAATGCCAAAAAAGGGGCAAAAAGGCGGTCTTATGAGGTGGGTTTGAGTCACATATGCTCTTTAAAGGCACTCAGTCTACGTTGATGGAAAAACAGGTTCAAAAAAAAAGTTTCCAGATTAAGACGAAATTTATATAGTATTTTTCAATAACCAAAAAACTATGGAGTGCCAAATAAGATGCAAAAAGGCGGTCGTATGAGGTGGTTTTGAGTCACATATGCTCCTTTACGGCACTCAGTCTACTTTGATGAAAAAAAAGGTTTCAAAAAAAAATTTCCAGATTGAGACGAAATTTATATAGTAGGTTTCATTAACCAAAAAAATATGGATTGCCAAAAAGGGGCAAAAAGGCGGTCTTATGAGGTGGTTTTGAGTCACATATGCTCTTTAACGGCACTCAGTCTACGTTGATGGAAAAAAAGGTTCAAAAACAAAGTTTCCAGATTGAGACAAAATTTATATAGTAGGTTTCAATAAACTTCAAAATATGGAATGCCAAATAAGGGGCAAAAAGGGGTCGTATGAGGGTTTTGAGTCACATATGCTGCTTAACGGCACTCAATCTACGTTGATGAAAAAAAGTTTTCAAAAAAAAAGTTTCAGATTGAGTCGAAATTAATGTAGTAGGTTCCAATAACCAACAAAATATGGAATGCCAAATAAGGGGCAAAAAGGCGGTCGTATGAGGTGGTTTTGAGTCAAATATGCTCCTTAACGGCACTCAGTCTACGTTGGTGGAAAAAAAGGTTTCATAAAAAAGTTTCCAGATTGAGACGAAATTTTTGTCGTAGATTTCAATAACAAAAAAAAAATGGAATGCCAAATATGTGCCAAATTTTTATAGTAGGTTTCATTAACCAACAAAATAGGGAATGCCAAATAAGGGGCAAAAAGGCGGTCTGATGAGGTGGTTTTGATTAACATATGCTCCTTAACGGCACTCAGTCTACGTTGATGGTAAAAAAGAATACCAAATAAGGGGCAAAAAGGCGGTCGTTTGATGTGGTTTTGAGTCACATATGCTCCTTTCGGCACTCAGTCTACGTTGATGAAAAAAATGTTTCAAAAAAAAGTTTCAAGATTGAGACGAAATTTTTGTAATAGGTTTCAATAACCAAATAAATATGAAATGCCAGATAAAGAGAAAAAAGGGTGTCGTATGATGTGGTTTTGAGTCACATATGCTCCTTAACGGAACTCAGTCTACTTTGATGAAAAAAAAGGATTCAAATAAAACTTTCCAGATTGAGACGAAATTTATATCGTAGGTTTCAATAACCAAAAAAATATGGAATGCCAAATATGTGTCAAAAAGGCGGTCGTATGAGGTGGTTTTGAGTCACAAATGCTCCTTAACGGCACTAAGTCTACTTTGATGAAAAAAAAGATTTCAAAAAAAGTTTCCATATTGAGACAAAATTTTTTTAGTAGGTTTCATTAACCAACAAAATATGGAATGCCAAATAAGGGGAAAAAAGGCGGTCATATGAGGTGGTTTTGAGTCACATATGCTCCTTAACGGCACTTAGTCAACTTTGATGAAAAAAAAGGTTTCAAAATAAAGTTTCCAGATTGAGACGAAATTTCTATAGTAGGTTTCAATAACCAACAAAATATGGAATGCCAAATAAGGTGCAAAAAGGGGTCGTATTAGGTGGTTTTGAGTCACATATGCTCCTTAACGGCACTCAATCTACGTTGATGAAAAAAAAGGTTTCATAAAAAAGTTTCCAGATTGAGACAAATTTTTTGTCGTAAATTTCAATAACTAAAAAAATATGGAATGCCAAATATGTGGCAAAAACGCGGTCGTATGAGGTGGTTTTGAGTCACATATGCTCCTTAATGGCACTCGGTCTACTTTGATGAAAAATAAGATTTCAAAAAAAAAGTATCAAGAATGAGACGAAATTTTTGTCGTAGGTTTTAATAACCAAAAAAATATGGAATGCCAAATATGTGGCAAAAAGGCGGTCGTATGAGGTGGTTTTGAGTCAAATATGCTCGTTTCGGCACTCAATCTACTTTGATGGAAAAAAAAATCAAAAAAAAGTTTCAGATTGAGACGAAATTTATATAGTAGGTTTCATTAACCAACAAAATATGGAATGCAAAAAAGGGGCAACAAGACGGTCTTATGAGGTGGTTTTGAGTCCCATATGCTCTTTAACAGCACTCAGTCAACGTTGATGGAAAAAAAGGTTCAAAAAAATAGTTTCAAGTTTAAGACAAAATTTATATAGTGTGTTTCAATAAACAAAAAAATATGGAATGCCAAATAAGGGGCAAACAGGCGGTCGTATGATGTGGTTTGGAGTCACTTATGCTCCTTTCGGCACTCAGTCTACGTTCATGAAAAAAAAGAATTTCAAAAAAAAGTTTCCAGATTGAGACGAAATTTATATTGTAGGTTTGAATAACCAAAAAAATATGGGATGCCAAATAAATAGCAAAAAGGCGGTCGTATGAGGTGGTTTTGAGTCACATATGCTCCGTAACGACACTCAGTCTACGTTGATGAAAAAAAGGTTTGAAAAAAAACTTTCCAGATTGAGACGAAATTTATATCGTAGGTTTCAATAACCAAAAAAATATGGAATGCCAAATATGGGGCAAAAAGGTGGTCGTATGAGGTGGTTTTTAGTCACATATGTTTCTTTCGACACTCAGTCTACGTTGATGAAAAAAAATGTTTCAAAAAAACGTTTCCAGAATGAGACGAAATTTTTGTCGTAGGTTTCAATAACCAAAAAAATATGGAATGCCAAAAAAGGGGCAAAAAGGCAGTCTTATGAGGTGGTTTTGAGTCACATATGCTCCTTAACGGCACTCAGTCTACTTTGATGAAAAAAAAGGTTTCAAAAACAAGTTTCCAGATTAAGACGAAATTTATATAGTAGGTTTCATTAACCAACAAAATATGGATTGCCAAAAAGGGGCAAAAAGGCGGTCTTATGAGGTGGTTTTGAGTCACATATGCTCCTTAACGGCACTCAGTCTACGTTGATGGAAGAAAAGGTTCAAAAAAAAAGTTTCCCGATTAAGACGAAATTTATATAGTATGTTACAATAACCTAAAAAATATGGAATGCCAAATAAGGGGCTAAAAGGCGGTCGTATGATGTGGTTTTGAGTCACATACGCTCCTTCACGGCACTCAGTCTACTTTGATGAAAAAAAAGGTTTTAAAAAAAGTATCCAGATTGAGACGAAATTTATATCGTAGGTTTCAATAACCAAAAAAATATGGAATGCCAAATATGTGGCAAAAAGGCGGTCGTATGAGGTGGTTTTGAGTCACATATGCTCCTTAACGGCACTCAATCTACTTTGATGAAAAAAAAGGTTTCAAAAAAAAATTTCCAGATTGAGACGAAATTTATATAGTAGGTTTCATTAACCAACAAAATATGGATTGCCAAAAAGGGGCAAAAAGGCGGTCTTATGAGGTGGTTTTGAGTCACATATGCTCTTTAACGGCACTCAGTCTACATTGGTGGAAAACAAGGTTCAAAAAAAAAGTTTCCAGATTGAGACGAAGTTTTTGTCGTAGGTTTCAATAACCAAAAAAATATGGAATGCCAAAAAGGGGCAAAAAGGCGGTCTTATGAGGTGGGTTTGAGTCACATATGCTCTTTAACGGCACTCAGTCAACGTTGATGGAAAAAAAGGTTCAAAAAAAAAGTTTCCAGATTAAGACGAAATTTATATAGTATTTTTCAATAATCAAAAAAATATGGAATGCCAAATAAGGGGCGAAAAGGCGGTCGTATGATGTGGTTTTGAGTCACATATGCTCCTTAACGGCACTCAGTCTACATTGGTGGAAAAATAGGTTTCATAAAAAAGTTTCCAGATTGAGACGAAGTTTTTGTCGTAGGTTTCAATAACCAAAAAAATATGGAATGCCAAATATGTGGCAAAAAGGCGGTCGTATGAGGTGGTTTTGAGTCACATATGCTCCTTAACGGCGCTCAGTCTACTTTGATGAAAAAAAAGATTTCAAAAAAAAGTATCCAGATTGAGACGAAATTTATATAGTAGGTTTCATGAACCAACAAAATATGGATTGCCAAAAAGGGGCAAAAAGGCGGTCGTATGAGGTGGTTTTGAGTCACATATGCTCTATAACGGCACTAAGTCTACGTTGATGGAAAAAAAGGTTCAAAAAAAAAGTTTCCACATTGAGACAAAATTTATATAGTAGGTTTTGAATAACCTTCAAAATGTGGTTTGCCAAATAAGGGGCAAAAAGGCGGTCGTATGATGTGGTTTTGAGTCACATATGCTCCTTTCGGCACTCAGTCTACGTTGATGAAAAAAAATGTTTTCAAAAAAAAGTTTTCAGATTGAGACGAAATTAATGTAGTAGGTTCCAATAACCAAAAAAATATGGAATGCCAAATATGTGGCAAAAAGGCGGTCGTATGAGGTGGTTTTGAGTCACATATGCTCTGTAACGGCACTCAGTCTACGTTGATGGAAAAAAAGGTTCAAAAAAAAAGTTTCCACATTGAGACTAATTTTATATAGTAGGTTTTAATAACCTTCAAAATACGGAATGCCAAATAAGGGGCAAAAAGGGGTCGTATGAGGGGGTTTTGAGTCACATATGCTCCTGAACGGCACTCAATCTACGTTGATGAAAAAAAGGTTTTCAAAAAAAATGTTTCCAGAATGAGACAAAATTAATGTAGTAGGTTCCAATAACCAACAAAATATGGAATGCCAAATAAGGGGCAAAAAGGCGGTCGTATGAGTTGTTTTTGAGTCACATATGCTCCTTAACGGCACTCAGTATAAATTGGTGGAAAAAAAGGTTTTAAAAAAAAGTTTCCAGATTGAGACGAAATTTTTGTCGTAGGTTTCAATAACCAAAAAAAATGGAATGCCAAATATGTGGCAAAAAGACGGTCGTATGAGGTGGTTTGGAGTCACATATGCTCCTTAACGGCAGTCAGTCTACTTTGATGAAAAAAAAGATTTCAAAAAAAAGTTTCCAGATTGAGACGAAATTTATATAGTAGGTTTCATTAACCAACAAAATATGGAATGCCAAATAAGGGCCAAAAAGGCGGTTTTATGAGGTGGTTTTGAGTCACATATGGTCCTTAACGGCACTCAGTCTAGGTTGATGGAAAAAAGGTTCAAAAATAAAGTTTCCCGATTAAGACGAAATTTATATAGTATGTTACAATAACCAAAAAAAATTTGGAATGCCAAATAAGGGGCAAAAAGGCGGTCGTATGATGTGGTTTTGAGTCACATATGCTCCTTAACGGGACTTAGTCTACATTGGTGGAAAAAAAGGTTTCAAAAAAAAGTTTCCAGATTCAGAAGAAGGTTTTGTCGTAGGTTTCAATACCCAAAAAAAATATATGGAATGCCAAATATGTGGCAAAAAGGCGGTCGTATGAGGTGGTTTTGAGTCACATATGCTCCTTAACGGCACTCAGTCTACTTTGATGAAAAAACAAGTTTCACAAAAAAGTATCCAGATTGAGACGATATTTATATCGTAGGTTTCAATAACCAAAAAAATATGGAATGCCAAATATGAGGCAAAAAGGCGGTCGTATGAGGTGGTTTTGAGTCACATATGCTCCTTAACGGCACTCAATCTACTATGATGAAAAAAAAGGTTTAAAAAAATTTTTTCCAGATTGAGACGAAATTTATATAGTAGGTTTTATTAACCAACAAAATATGGAATGCCAAAAAGGGGCAAAAAGGCGGTCTTATGATGTGGGTTTGAGTCATATATGCTCTTTAAAGGCACTCAGTCTACGTTGATGGAAAAAAAGGTTCAAAAAAAAAGTTTCCAAATTAAGACGAAATTTATATAGTATTTTCCAATAACCAAAAAAATATGGAATGCCAAATAAGGGGCAAAAAGGCGGTCGTATGATGTGGTTTTGAGTCACACATGCTCCTTAACGGCACTGAGTCTACATTGGTGGAAAAAAAGTTTCAAAAAAAAGTTTCCAGATTGAGACGAAGTTTTTGTCGTAGGTTTGAATAACCAAAAAAATATGGAATGCAAAATATGTGGCAAAAAGGCGGTCGTATGAGGTGGTTTTGAGTCACATATGCTCCTTAACGGCACTCAGTCTATTTTGATGAAAAAACAGGTTTCACAAAACAGTATCGAGATTGAGACGAAATTTATATCGTAGGTTTCAATAACCAAAAAAATATGGAATGCCAAATATAAGGCAAAAAGGCGGTCGCATGAGGTGGTTTTGAGTCACATATGCTCCTTAACGGCACTCAATCTACTTTGATGAAAAAAAGGTTTCAAAAATTGTTTTCCAGATTGAGACGAAATTTATATAGTAGGTTTTATTAACCAACAAAATATGGAATGCTAAAAAGGGGCAAAAAGGCGGTCTTATGATGTGGGTTTGAGTCACATATGCTCTTTAACGGCACTTAGTCTACGTTGATGGAAAAAAAGGTTAAAAAAAAAAGTTTCCAAATTAAGACGAAATTTATATAGTATTTTTCAATAACCAAAAAAATATGGAATGCCAAATAAGAGGCAAAAAGGCGGTCGTATGATGTGGTTTTGACTCACATATGCTCCTTAACGGCACTCAGTCTACATTGGTGGAAAAAAAGTTTCAAAAAAAAGTTTCCAGATTGAGACAAAGTTTTTGTCGTAGGTTTCAATAACCAAAAAAATATGGAATGCCAAATATGTGGCAAAAAGGCGGTCGTATGAGGTGGTTTTGAGTCACATATGCTCCTTAACGGCACTTAGTCTACTTTGATGAAAAACAAGATTTCAAAAAAAAGTTTCCAGATTGAGACGAAGTTTTTGTCGTAGGTTTCAATAACAAAAAAAATATGGAATGCCAAATATGTGGCAAAAAGGCGGTCGTATGAAGTGGTTTTGAGTCACATATGTTCCGTAACGGCACTCAGTCTACTTTGATGAAAAAACAGGTTTCAAAAAAAAGTTTCCAGATTGAGACGAAATTTATATAGTAGGTTCCATTAACCAACAAAATATGGATTGCCAAAAAGGGGCAAAAAGGCTGTCTTATGAGGTGGTTTTGAGTCACATATGCTCTTTAACGACACTCAGTCTACGTTGATGGAAAAAAAAGATTTCAAAAAAATAGTTTCCAGAATGAGTCGAAATTTTTGTCGTAGGTTTCAATAACCAAAAAAATTTGGAATGCCAAAAAGGGGCAAAAAGGAAGTCTTATGAGGTGGTTTTGAGTCACATTTTCTCTTTAACGGCACTCAGTCTACGTTGATGGGAAAAAAGGTTCAAAAAAAAAGTTTCCAGATTAAGACGAAATTTATATAGTATGTTTCAATAACCAAAAAAATATGGAATACCAAATAAGGGGCAAAAAGGCGGTTGTATGATGTAGTTTTGAGTCACATATGCTACTTTCGGCACTCAGTCTACGTTGATGAAAAAAAATGTTTCAAAAAAGGTTTGAAAAAAGGTTTCCAAAAAAAAGGGTTTCCAAAAATAGAAAGTTCTCTCTCTTCTGAGGCGATTTCTCCTTCCCACCTCCACCATCTGTGGAAGCCATGGCAGGGGGCAAGAGAGGCAGACCCCCAAAGAGAAAGAATACACGAAGCAAAGTAGATTCTGATTCCATAGCTATAACCTCCATTGATCTGAAGCAGAAAGGCAAACTGACTGAGGAAGAGGAAGACATTTCTGATCTTGACATTACCAGTGATGAGGAGTTCAATCCAGATACGCCTATTGTACATTCTGATGGGGATGAAGTTAACCCTCAAGCTCTGAGAAGGTTCTCAGAATGGGTTTCAGCTCTGAAATCCAACAATGGTGGTCAGGCCTCAGGTTCTAGAGGTAAGTTCAAACATAGCAATCCTAGTAAGAACATTTTATTTGGCTCTGCTGTTAATGTAGAGATGAACACTGGGAAGAAGAGCTTCAGTAACCTAAATGTTATAGATGAGCAGCCTCCTCAAATGGAGCAGTTACCTAAAATAGAACTAGATGATGTTGCTGAGGAGGTAGACTATTGGCAAACAGCCATTTTCTGTTTTGTGGTAGGAGCTAATCCACCTTTTTCTGTAATGGAAGGGTTTTTGAAGAGGATTTGGGGAAAAATGGGCATTGATAAGATTGCTCAAGTTGGTAAGGGGACTATTATGGTGAGATTTAGTGACTTGGGTGGAAAAAATTTTGGCTCTTACTGGCCATTTCAGCTTTGATTCTAAGCCTTTGATTGTCAAATCATGGGACATTGATGCTGATATTGGTGACCAAGTGGTGAAAAAGGTCCCTATTTGGGTTAAACTCCCAAAGCTAAATGTGAAATATTGGGGAGGTCGAAGCCTTACCAAAATAGTACAGGCTTTAGGTGACTTTGTAAAGGTTGATCAAGCTACAGAGAAGAGAGATAGGTTGATGTATGCAAGAGTGCTGGTGGAAGTGTTGGTGGATCAGGTATATCCTGACTCTGTATCCTTCTTGAATGAACATGGTGTACCTCTCAATCAGATTATTGAATATGAGTGGAAACCTGAAATTTGCAAGCATTGCAAGAAGATAGGCCATACAGGTGATGATTGTAGGATTGCTAGAAAGAAGCAGGAATGGAGACCCAAAGTGAACCCTAAACTGAACCAAGAGCTATTGGTTGATGAGGAAGGTTTCAGACCAGTCTCCAGTAAATTTAAAAAACAGCAAACTCCTAATGCCAAAGCTACTGTCAGTACAAGCCAGTAAAGTCCCAATAGATTTGAAGTGCTACAACAGGTACCTACTGAAGTTGCTACTGCAGACACCCTCCCTGATGACAGAGGTAATGATGAGTTAATTGATAAGGGGTTGAATTCCCCTATTGTGAATGGATAATATCATTTGCTGGAATGTAAGGGGTATAAACAAGTTAGCTAAGCAGAAAGAGGTGAAGAACCTTATTTCCTTACATAAAGCTAAGCTTGTTTGTCTCCTTGAAACCAAGATCAGGGCACATAAATTGGGGGCCTTGTATCTAAACTTATTTCCAGGTTGGAATATCACTACAAACTTACCATGGCATGGAAGGGGTAGAATTATCATGGCTTGGGACCCTAGAGTTTTTGAGGTGGACATCAGATTCTGCACTGATCAGTTAGTGCACTGTGTTGTTACTTCTTGCAGCTCTAAGGTTTCATTTGCTTGTTCCATAATTTATGCTCATAATGATGCTGCTGATAGGTGTGTGTTATGGAAGGACTTGGAAAAGATAGGTAGTTCTCTAGTTGGTCCTTGGATGATGATGGGTGACTTCAATAATGTGCTCAAGTATGAAGAAAGAGTTGGGGCTGCAGTAACTAGTAGAGAGATTGCAGCTTTTCAGAGGTGCCTCAATTACTGTAATTTGACTGATGTCAAATTTATTGGTAGGTTTTACACATGGAATAATAAACAAGATAATGAAGATAGAGTGCTTGCAAAACTGGATAGGGTTGTTGCTAATGTTGATTGGCTAAATCTCTTCAAATCAGTTGAAGTGATCTTCCTTCCTGAGGGATATTTTGATCACTCCCCAGCTTTGATTAAGTGTTTTCCCACTCCCCAAGGCAAGATTCCCTTCAGATATTTTCAGATGTGGAGTAAATGTGAGAACTTTCTAAATGTTGTTAAAGTAGCTTGGCAACAGCAAATTCATGGCTATAAGATGTTCCAAGTATGGCAGAAGCTGAAAATTTTGAAGCAAGGCCTCAAGAAGATCAACAAGGATAGATTTGGAGATGTTGAAGCTGCTCATCTAAATGCTGTTGTTGCTCTTAAAGCTTGCCAGGAGCAGTTGCATTTGGATCCCAGAAATGTCAGTCTTGTGCATGCTGAATATATAGCACATCAAAAGCTCAAAGATGCTCAGGGCAATTACCTTTCTTTTTTGAGTCAGAAAGCAAAAGGGGAGTGGATTCTTGATGGTGATAGTAATACCAAAAAATTCCATAATAGTGTTAAATTATTGGCTCAGAGAAATAACATTAATGCTATTATGAGTAGTGATGAAGTCTGGGTGTATGAGCATGAAGAGGTGAAGAATATCTTTTTGAAGCACTTTAGCAATTTTGTTGCTAACACAAAAAGTGATGTTCTACCTATCAATAGCAGTTTCATTCTTCAAGGGCCTGTCTTGGTGGATGCTCAACATGATCTCCTGAACCTACATTTCACAGGAGAAGAAATTAAATTAGCACTATGGTCTATCCCTAGCAACAAATCTCCTGGGGTAGATGGATATGGAAGCAGTTTTTTCAAGGATGCTTGGGATGTGGTGGGACAAGATGTCATCTCTGCTGTGCAAGAAGTATTTAGCTCAGGCAGAATGCTTCAAGCTATAAATACTACAGCAATAACCTTAGTTCCTAAGGTTGATTGCCCTTCACATGTTGGAGACTACAGACCCATAGCCTGCTGTACAGTGATATACAAAATCATCTCCAAACTCTTATGTTCTAGATTGAAAAGAGTTCTGCCTGGCCTGGTTAGCCAAAGTCAAAGTGCATTTGTGGCTGGTAGAAGTATCATTGACAATATACTGCTATGTCAAGACCTTGTCAAGCATTATACTAGAAAACAAGCTGCCAGAAGCTGTTTGATGAAAATTGACCTGCAAAAAGCCTATGATACTATTGAATGGCACTTTGTGCATGATTTACTTCAGGCCCTTAACTTCCCTAAGGATTTTATTGATATCTTGATGGTTTGTATTACTACTACCAAATATACTATTCTCTTTAATGGGGCATGTACAGAACTGTTTGAGGCTAAGAGAGGATTAAGACAAGGGGATCCTATTTCCCCCCTTGTTTTTGTCTTATGTATGGAGTATCTCACTAGAATACTAAAATATTTAGGGGAAAAAAGTGATTTTCACTTCCACCCCAGATGTCAAGAAATGAAACTGAATAGCCTTTGTTTTGCTGATGATCTTATGGTGTTCAGTAGAGGAGACTACAGAAGTGTCTACTTGATGCTTCAAGGCATGAAAATCTTTGAGGAATCTTCTGGACTAGCTGCAAATAAACTGAAATCTGAAATTTTTCAGGTTAATATGAAAGATACAGATCTTCATAGGATAACAAGAATGTCTGGGTTTAGTTCTGGTGCCTGGCCCCTCAAATACCTTGGTGCTCCCATCTCCACCAAAAAATTGAGAATTGCAGATTGTGAGAAATTAGTTGAAAAGATGCTGTTTAGGATCAAATCTTGGCAGCATAGAACACTATCATTTGCTGGTAGACTTCAGCTGGTAAACTCTGTGCTAATGAGTGTATGCAACTACTGGATGCAGATTTTCATCTTCCCTGAGGCTGTTCTTTCAAGAATCAATCAAATTTGCAGAGTATACTTATGGCAAGGTAATGCTAACTACCTTAAACCTGGTTATGTTAATTGGGAAAAAGTCTGCAACAGGAAGAGCCATGGAGGCTTAGGTGTTAGAGATATTAAGCTTTGGAACCTCCTAGCAGTTAGTAAGCAAATATGGGCCATTGCTGAGAAGAAAGACACCCTTTGGGTGAGGTGGGTTAATTCTGTTTACATTCAGGGAGATGACTGGTGGCATCACCACCCTAAAACCACTGCTAGCTGGATATGGAGATACTTCTGCCAAGTCAGAGATGAAGTTAAACAAGCACCCTGGCTTCCTCAACCTGGTCAAGTCTTCTCCATTGGTAAGTGTTATAAACAAGCACAGAAGAGGGGTACCAAAGTGATATGGGACAGGATTGTATGGAATAGGTTAAACACACCTAAACATAGTTTTATGATATGGTTAGCAGCACATCAAAGAATTATGAAAAGAGAAAAACTCAAGAAAATTGGTGTCTGTAATGAGGACATCTGTACCATCTGTGGATCTCACACTGAGAGCCTTGATAAGTTACTGTTTCAATGTTTGTTCAGCAAGCAGATATGGGAGGAATGCCTGATATGGATCAAGATTAAGAAGAGGTGGACTAGCATGGATGACTGCCTTAACTGGATCAGTAAAAGGGGTAACATGTCTCAAGCTAAAAGGAAAGTAGTTTTTTCTGTGGTGGCTGCTGTTGTATACCATATTTGGCTTGCTAAATCAAGCCTATTGGTGTAGTTATGTTCCTAGTGTTGATAGTTGTTCTGCTTCTATCAAATTTGTAATTAGAACTAGGATGAAACTAGTTTATAACTCTAAGGCCTTCTCTAAGATCAAATGTTGGCTAGATGAGCTCCAATTGTATTAGTTACTCTTAGGTGCTTGGGGAGCCTTCCTAGAAGGGTTGCCATCACTTTGGAGTAGATTGTAATGGTGTTTGGTACTTAATATATTTTTTCACTCATCTAAAAAAAAAAAAAATGTTTCAAAAAATAGTTTCCAGATTGAGACGAAATTTTAGTAGTAGGTTTCAATAACCAAAAAAATATGGAATGCCAGATAAAGAGCAAAAAGGCGGTTGTATTAGGTGGCTTTGAGTCACATATGCTCCTTCACGGCACTCAGTCTACTTTGATGAAAAAAAAGGTTTCACAAAAAATTATCCAGATTGAGACGAAATTTATATCGTAGGTTTCAATAACCAAAAAAATATGGAATGCCAAATATGAGGCAAAAAGGCGGTCGTATGAGGTGGTGTTGAGTCACATATGCTCCTTAACGGCACTCAATCTACTTTGATGAAAAAAAAGGTTTCAAAAATTTTTTCCCAGATTGAGACGAAATTTATATAGTAGGTTTCATTAACCAACAAAATATGGATTGCCAAAAAGGGGCAAAAAGGCGGTCTTATGAGGTGGTTTTGAGTCACATATGCTCTTTAACGGCACTCAGTCTACATTGGTGGAAAAAAAGGTTCAAAAAAAAGTTTCCAGATTGAGACGAAGTTTTTGTCGTAGGTTTCAATAACCAAAAAAATATGGAATGCCAAATATGTGGCAAAAAGGCGGTCGTATGAGTTGGTTTTGAGTCACATATGCTCCTTAACGGCACTCAGTCTACTTTGATGAAAAAAAAGGTTTCACAAAAAATTATCCAGATTGAGACGAAATTTATATCGTAGGTTTCAATAATCAAAAAAATATGGAATGCCAAATATGAGGAAAAAAGGCGGTCGTATGAGGTGGTTTTGAGTCACATATGCTCCTTAACGGCACTCAATCTACTTTGATGAAAAAAAAGGTTTCAAAAATTTTTTTCCAGATTGAGACGAAATTTATATAGTAGGTTTTATTAACCAACAAAATATGGAATGCCAAAAAGGGGCAAAAAGGCGGTCTTATGAGGTGGGTTTGAGTCACATATGCTCTTTAATGGCACTCAGTCTACGTTGATGGAAAAAAAGGTTCAAAAAAATTTTCCAGATTAAGACGAAATTTATATAGTATTTTTCAATAACCAAAAAAATATGGAATGCCAAATAAGGGGCAAAAAGGCGGTCGTATGATGTGGTTTTGAGTCACATATGCTCCTTAACGACACTCAGTCTACATTGGTGGAAAAAAAGTTTCCAGATTGAGACGAAGTTTTTGTCGTAGGTTTCAATAACCAAAAAAATATGGAATGCCAAATATGGGGCAAAAAGGCGGTCTTATGAGGTGGTTTTGAGTCACATATGCTCCTTAACGGCACTCAGTCTACGTTGATGGAAAAAAAGGTTCAAAAAAAATGTTTCCCGATTAAGACGAAATTTATATAGTATGTTACAATAACCAAAAAAATATGGAATGCCAAATAAGGGGCAAAAAGGCGGTCGTATGATGTGGTTTTGAGTCACATATGCTCCTTTCGGCACTCAGTCTACGTTGATGAAAAAAAAGTTTTCAAAAAAAAAGTTTCCAGATTAAGACGAAATTTATATAGTATTTTTCAATAACCAAAAAAATATGGAATGCCAAATAAGGGGCAAAAAGGCGGTCGTACGATGTGGTTTTGAATCACATATGCTCCTTAACGGCACTCAATCTACGTTGATAAAAAAAATTTCAAAAAAAAATTCAGATTGAGACGAAATTAATGTAGTAGGTTCCAATAACCAACAAAATATGGAATGCCAAATAAGGGGCAAAAAGGCGGTCGTATGAGGTGGTTTTAAGTCACATATGCTCCTTAACGGCACTCAATCTACTTTGATGAAAAAAAAGATTTCAAAAAAAAGTTTCCAGATTGAGACGAAATTTATATAGTAGGTTTCATTAACCAACAAAATATGGAATGCCAAATAAGGGGCAAAAAGGCGGTCTTATGAGGTGGTTTTGAGTCACATATGCTCCTTAACGGCACTCAGTCTACGTTGATGAAAAAAAAGTTTTCAAAAAAAAGTTTCCAGATTAAGACAAAATTTATTTAGTATTTTTCAATAACCAAAAAAATATGGAATGCCAAATAAGGGGCAAAAAGGCGGTCGTATGATGTGGTTTTGAATCACATATGCTCCTTAACGGCACTCAATCTACGTTGATGAAAAAAAAGTTTTCAGATTGAGACGAAATTAATGTAGTAGGTTCCAATAACCAACAAAATATGGAATGCTAAATAAGGGGAAAAAAGGCGGTCGTATGAGGTGGTTTTAAGTCACATATGCTCCTTAACGGCACTCAGTCTACATTGGTGGAAAAAAAGGTTTCAAAAAAAAGTTTCCAGATTGAGACCAAAATTTTGTCGTATGTTTCAATAACCAAAAAAATATGGAATGCCAAATATGTGGCAAAAAGGCGGTCGTATGAGGTGGTTTGGAGTCACATATGCTCCTTAACGGCACTCAGTCTACTTTGATGTAAAAAAAGATTTCAAAAAAAAGTTTCCAGATTGAGACGAAATTTATATATTAGGTTTGATTAACCAACAAAATATGGAATGCCAAATAAGGGGCAAAAAGGCGGTCTTATGAGGTGGTTTTGAGTCACATATGCTCCTTAACGGCACTCAGTCTACGTTGATGGAAAAAAAGGTTCAAAAAAAATGTTTCCCGATTAAGACGAAATTTATATAGTATGTTACAATAACCAAAAAAATATGGAATGCCAAATAAGGGGCAAAAAGGCAGTCGTATGATGTGGTTTTGAGTCACATATGCTCCTTTCGGCACTCAGTCTACGTTGATGAAAAAAAATGTTTCAAAAAAAAAGTTTCCAGATTAAGACGAAATTTATTTAGTATTTTTCAATAACCAAAAAAATATGGAATGCCAAATAAGGGGCAAAAAGGCGGTCGTATGATGTGGTTTTGAATCACATATGCTCCTTAACGGCACTCAATCTACGTTAATGAAAAAAAAGTTTTCAAAAAAAAAGTTTTCAGATTGAGACGAAATTAATGTAGTAGGTTCCAATAACCAACAAAATATGGAAAGCTAAATAAGGGGCAAAAAGGCGGTCGTATGAGGTGGTTTTAAGTCACATATGCTCCTTAACGGCACTCAGTCTACATTGGTGGAAAAAAAGGTTTCAAAAAAAAGTTTCCAGATTGAGACCAATTTTTTGTCGTAGGTTTCAATAACAAAAAAAATATGGAATGCCAAATATGTGGCAAAAAGACAGTCGTATGAGGTGGTTTGGAGTCACATATGCTCCTTAACGGCACTCAGTCTACTTTGATGAAAAAAAAGATTTCAAAAAAAAGTTTCCAGATTGAGACGAAATTTATATAGTAGGTTTCATTAACCAACAAAATATGGAATGCCAAATAAGGGGCAAAAAGGCGGTCTTATGAGGTGGTTTTGAGTCACATATGCTCCTTAACGGCATTCAGTCTACGTTGATGTAAAAAAAGGTTCAAAAAAAAGTTTCCCGATTAAGACGAAATTTATATAGTATGTTACAATAACCAAAAAATATGGAATGCAAATAAGGGGCAAAAAGGCGGTCTTATGAGGTGGTTTTGAGTCACATATGCTCCTTAACGGCACTCAGTCTACGTTGATGGAAAAAAAGGTTCAAAAAAAATGTTTCCCGATTAAGACGAAATTTATATAGTATGTTACAATAACCAAAAAAATATGGAATGCCAAATAAGGGGCAAAAAGGCGGTCGTATGATGTGGTTTTGAGTCACATATGCTCCTTTCGGCACTCAGTCTACGTTGATGAAAAAAAAGTTTTCAAAAAAAAAGTTTCCAGATTAAGACGAAATTTATATAGTATTTTTCAATAACCAAAAAAATATGGAATGCCAAATAAGGGGCAAAAAGGCGGTCGTACGATGTGGTTTTGAATCACATATGCTCCTTAACGGCACTCAATCTACGTTGATAAAAAAAAATTTCAAAAAAAAAATTCAGATTGAGACGAAATTAATGTAGTAGGTTCCAATAACCAACAAAATATGGAATGCCAAATAAGGGGCAAAAAGGCGGTCGTATGAGGTGGTTTTAAGTCACATATGCTCCTTAACGGCACTCAATCTACTTTGATGAAAAAAAGATTTCAAAAAAAAGTTTCCAGATTGAGACGAAATTTATATAGTAGGTTTCATTAACCAACAAAATATGGAATGCCAAATAAGGGGCAAAAAGGCGGTCTTATGAGGTGGTTTTGAGTCACATATGCTCCTTAACGGCACTCAGTCTACGTTGATGAAAAAAAGTTTTCAAAAAAAAGTTTCCAGATTAAGACAAAATTTATTTAGTATTTTTCAATAACCAAAAAAATATGGAATGCCAAATAAGGGGCAAAAAGGCGGTCGTATGATGTGGTTTTGAATCACATATGCTCCTTAACGGCACTCAATCTACGTTGATGAAAAAAAAGTTTTCAGATTGAGACGAAATTAATGTAGTAGGTTCCAATAACCAACAAAATATGGAATGCTAAATAAGGGGAAAAAAGGCGGTCGTATGAGGTGGTTTTAAGTCACATATGCTCCTTAACGGCACTCAGTTTACATTGGTGGAAAAAAAGGTTTCAAAAAAAAGTTTCCAGATTGAGACCAAAATTTTGTCGTATGTTTCAATAACCAAAAAAATATGGAATGCCAAATATGTGGCAAAAAGGCGGTCGTATGAGGTGGTTTGGAGTCACATATGCTCCTTAACGGCACTCAGTCTACTTTGATGTAAAAAGATTTCAAAAAAAAGTTTCCAGATTGAGACGAAATTTATATATTAGGTTTGATTAACCAACAAAATATGGAATGCCAAATAAGGGGCAAAAAGGCGGTCTTATGAGGTGGTTTTGAGTCACATATGCTCCTTAACGGCACTCAGTCTACGTTGATGGAAAAAAAGGTTCAAAAAAAATGTTTCCCGATTAAGACGAAATTTATATAGTATGTTACAATAACCAAAAAAATATGGAATGCCAAATAAGGGGCAAAAAGGCAGTCGTATGATGTGGTTTTGAGTCACATATGCTCCTTTCGGCACTCAGTCTACGTTGATGAAAAAAAATGTTTCAAAAAAAAAGTTTCCAGATTAAGACGAAATTTATTTAGTATTTTTCAATAACCAAAAAAATATGGAATGCCAAATAAGGGGCAAAAAGGCGGTCGTATGATGTGGTTTTGAATCACATATGCTCCTTAACGGCACTCAATCTACGTTAATGAAAAAAAAGTTTTCAAAAAAAAAGTTTTCAGATTGAGACGAAATTAATGTAGTAGGTTCCAATAACCAACAAAATATGGAATGCTAAATAAGGGGCAAAAAGGCGGTCGTATGAGGTGGTTTTAAGTCACATATGCTCCTTAACGGCACTCAGTCTACATTGGTGGAAAAAAGGTTTCAAAAAAAGTTTCCAGATTGAGACCAATTTTTTGTCGTAGGTTTCAATAACAAAAAAAATATGGAATGCCAAATATGTGGCAAAAAGACAGTCGTATGAGGTGGTTTGGAGTCACATATGCTCCTTAACGGCACTCAGTCTACTTTGATGAAAAAAAAGATTTCAAAAAAAAGTTTCGAGATTGAGACGAAATTTATATAGTAGGTTTCATTAACCAACAAAATATGGAATGCCAAATAAGGGGCAAAAAGGCGGTCTTATGAGGTGGTTTTGAGTCACATATGCTCCTTAACGGCATTCAGTCTACGTTGATGTAAAAAAAGGTTCAAAAAAAAGTTTCCCGATTAAGACGAAATTTATATAGTATGTTACAATAACCAAAAAATATGGAATGCAAATAAGGGGCAAAAAGGCGGTCGTATGATGTGGTTTTGAGTCACATATGCTCCTTTCGGCACTCAGTCTACGTTGATGAAAAAAGTTGTTTCAAAAAAAAGTTTCCAGATTGAGACGAAATTTTTGTAGTAGGTTTCAATAACAAAAAAAATATGGAAAGAAAGATAAAGAGCAAAAAGGCGGTTGTATGAGGTGGCTTTGAGTCACATATGCTCCTTCACGGCACTCAGTCTACTTTGAAGAAAAAAAAGGTTTCAAAAAAAAGTATCCAGATTGAGACAAAATTTTTATCGTAGGTTTCAATAACCAAAAAAATATGGAATGCCAAATATGTGGCATAAAGGCGGTCGTATGAGGTGGTTTTGAGTCACATATGCTCCTTAACGGCACTCAATCTACTTTGATGAAAAAAAGGTTTCAAAAATTTTTTCCCAGATTGGGACGAAATTTATATAGTAGGTTTTATTAACCAACAAAATATGGAATGCCAAAAAGGGGCAAAAAGGCGGTCGTATGATGTGGTTTTGAGTCACATATGGTCCTTAACGGCACTCAGTCTACATTGGTGGAAAAAAAGTTTGAAAAAAAAGTTTCCAGATTGAGGCGAAGTTTTTGTCGTAGGTTTCAATAACCAAAAAAATATGGAATGCCAAATATGTGGCAAAAAGGCGGTTGTATGAGGTGGTTTTGAGTCACATATGCTCCTTAACGGCACTCAGTCTACTTTGTTGAAAAACAAGATTTCAAAAAAAAGTTTCCAGATTGAGACCAAATTTATATAGTACGTTTCATTAACCAACAAAATATGGATTGCCAAAAAGGGGCAAAAAGGCGGTCTTATGAGGTGGTTTTGAGTCACATATGCTTAGTAACGGCACTCAGTCTACGTTAATGGAAAAAAAGGTTCAAAAAAAAGTTTCCAGATTGAGACAAAATTTATATAGTAGGTTTCAATAACCTTCAAAATATGGAATGCCAAATAAGGGGCAAAAAGGGGTCGTATGAGGGGGTTTTGAGTCACATATGCTCCTGAACGGCACTCAATCTACGTTGATGAAAAAAACGTTTTCAAAAAAAAGTTTTCAGATTAAGACGAAATTAATGTAGTAGTTTCCAATAACCAACAAAATATGGAATGCAAAATAAGGGGCAAAAAGGCGGTCGTATGCGGTGGTTTTGAGTCACATATGCTCCTTAACGGCACTCGGTATACATTGGTGGAAAAAAAGGTTTCAAAATAAGGTTTTCAGATTGAGACGAAATTTTTGTCGTAGGTTTCAATAACCAAAAAATATGGAATGCCAAATATGTGGCAAAAAGGCGGTCGTATGAGGTGGTTTGGAGTCACATATGCTCCTTAACGGCAGTCAGTCTACTTTGATGAAAAAAAAGATTTCAAAAAAAAGTTTTCAGATTGAGACGAAATTTATATAGTAGGTTTCATTAACCAACAAAATATGGAATGCCAAATAAGGGGCAAAAAGGCGGTCTTATTAGGTGGTTTTGAGTCACATATGCTCCTTAACGGCACTCAGTCTACGTTGATGGAAGAAAAGGTTCAAAAAAAAAGTTTCCCGATTAAGACGAAATTTATATAGTATGTTACAATAACCAAAAAAATATGGAATGCAAAATAAGGGGCAAAAAGGCAGTCGTATGATGTGGTTTTGAGTCACATATGCTCCTTTCGGCACTCAGTCTACGTTGATGAAAAAAAAGTTTTCAAAAAATAAGTTTCCAGATTAAGACGAAATTTATATAGTATTTTTCAATAACCAAAAAAATATGGAATGCCAAATAAGGGGCAAAAAGGCGGTCGTATGATGTGGTTTTGAATCACATATGCTCCTTAACGGCACTCAATCTACGTTGATGAAAAAAAGTTTTCAAAAAAAAAGTTTTCAGATTGAGACGAAATTAATGTAGTAGATTCCAATAACCAACAAAATATGGAATGCCAAATAAGGGGCAAAAAGGCGGTCGTATGAGGTGGTTTTAAGTCACATATGCTACTTAACGGCACTCAGTCTACATTGGTGGAAAAAAAGGTTTCAAAAAAAAGTTTCCAGATTGAGCCAAATTTTTGTCGTAGGTTTCAATAACCAAAAAAATATGGAATGCAAAATATGTGGAAAAAAGGCGGTCGTATGAGGTGGTTTGGGGTCACATATGCTTCTTAACGGCACTCAGTCTACTTTGATGAAAAAAAGGTTTCAAAAAAAAGTTTCCAGATTGAGACGAAATTTTTGTTGTAGGTTTCAATAACCAAAAAAATATGGAATGCCAAATAAGGGGCAAAAAGGCGGTCTTATGAGGTGGTTTTGAGTCACATATGCTCCTTAACGGCACTCAGTCTACGTTGATGGAAAAAAAGGTTCAAAAAAAAGTTTCCCGATTAAGACGAAATTTATATAGTATGTTACAATAACCAAAAAATATGGAATGCCAAATAAGGGGCAAAAAGGCGGTCGTATGATGTGGTTTTGAGTCCCATATGCTCCTTTCGGCACTCAGTCTACGTTGATGAAAAAAAATGTTTCAAAAAAAAGTTTCCAGATTGAGACGAAATTTTTGTAGTAGGTTTCAATAACAAAAAAAAAATGGAAAGCCAGATAAAGAGCAAAAAGGCGGTTGTATGAGGTGGCTTTGAGTCACATATGCTCCTTCACGGCACTCAGTCTACTTTGAAGAAAAAAAAGGTTTCAAAAAAAAGTATCCAGATTGAGACAAAATTTTTATCGTAGGTTTCAATAACCAAAAAAATATGGAATGCCAAATATGTGGCAAAAAGACGGTCTTATGAGGTGGGTTTGAGTCACATATGCTCTTTAACGGCACTCAGTCTACGTTGATGGAAAAAAAGGTTCAAAAAAAATTTTCCAGATTAAGACGAAATTTATATAGTATTTTTCAATAACCAAAAAATATGGAATGCCAAATAAGGGGCAAAAAGGCGGTCGTATGATGTGGTTTTGAGTTACATATGCTCCTTAACGGCACTCAGTCTAATTTGATGAAAAAACAGGTTTCACAAAAAAGTATCCAAATTGAGACGAAATTTATATCGTAGGTTTCAATAACCAAAAAAATATGGAATGCCAAAAATGAGGCAAAAAGGCGGTCGTATGAGGTGGTTTTGAGTCACATATGCTCCTTAACGGCACTCAGTCTACTTTGATGAAAAAAAAGGTTTCAAATAAAAGTTTCGAGATTGAGACAAAAATTATATAGTAGGTTCCAATAACCTTAAAAATATGGAATGCCAAATAAGAGGCAAAAAGGGGTCGTATGAAGGGGTTTTGAGTCACATATGCTCCTTAACGGCACTCGGTCTACATTGATGAAAAAAAAGATTTCAAAAAAAAGTTTCCAGATTGAGACGAAGTTTTTGTCGTAGGTTTCAATAACCAAAAAAATATGGAATGCCAAATATGTGGCAAAAAGGCGGTCGTATGAGGTGGTTTTGAGTCACATATGCTCCTTAACGGCACTCTGTCTACTTTGATGAAAAACAAGATTTCAAAAAAAAGTTTCCAGATTGAGACGAAGTTTTTGTCGTAGGTTTCAATAACCAAAAAAATATGGAATGCCAAATATGTGGCAAAAAGGCGGTCGTATGAGGTGGTTTTGAGTCACATATGCTCCTTAACGGCACTTAGTCTACTTTGATGGAAAAACAGGTTTCAAAAAAAAGTTTCCAGATTGAGACGAAATTTATATAGTAGGTTTCATTAACCAACAAAATATGGATTGCCAAAAAGGGGCAAAAAGGCGGTCTTATGAGGTGGTTTTGAGTCACATATGCTCTTTAACGGCACTCAATCTACGTTGATGGAAAAAAAGGTAAAAAAAAAGTTTCCAGATTGAGACAAAAATTATATAGTAGGTTTCAATAACCTTCAAAATATGGAATGCCAAATAAGAGGCAAAAAGGGGTCGTATGAAGGGGTTTTGAGTCACATATGCTCCTTAACGGCACTCGGTCTACATTGATGAAAAAAAAAGATTTCAAAAAAATAGTTTCCAGAATGAGACGAAATTTTGGTCGTAGGTTTCAATAACCAATAAAATTTGGAATGCCAAAAAGGGGCAAAAAGGCAGTCTTATGAGGTGGTTTTGAGTCACATTTGCTCTTTAACGGCACTCAGTATACGTTGATGGGAAAAAAGGTTCAAAAAAAAAGTTTCCAGATTAAGACGAAATTTTTATAGTATGTTTCAATAACCAAAAAAATATGGAATACCAAATAAGGGGCAAAAAGGCAGTTGTATGATGTGGTTTTGAGTCATATATGCTCCTTTCGGCACTCAGTATACGTTGATGAAAAAAAATGTTTCAAAAAAAAGTTTCCAGATTGAGACGAAATTTTTGTAGTAGGTTTCAATAACCAAAAAAATATGGAATGCCAGATAAAGAGCAAAAAGGCGGTTGTATGAGGTGGCTTTGAGTCACATATGCTCCTTCACGCCACTCAGTCTACTTTGATGAAAAAAAGGTTTCACAAAAAAGTATCCAGATTTAGACGAAATTTATATCGCAGGTTTCAATAACCAAAAAAATATGGAATGCCAAATATGTGGCAAAAATGCGGTCGTATGAGGTGGTTTTGAGTCACATATGCTCCTTAACGGCACTCAATCTACTTTGATGAAAAAAAAGGTTTCTAAAAATAGAAAGTTCTCTCTCTTCTGAGGCGATTTCTCCTTCCCACCTCCACAATCTGTGGAAGCCATGGCAGGGGGCAAGAGAGGCAGACCCCCAAAGAGAAAGAATGCACGAAGCAAAGTAGACTCTGATTCCATAGCTAAAACCTCCATTGATCTGAAGCAGAAAGGCAAACTGAATGAGGAAGAGGAAGACATTTCTGATCTTGACATTACAAGTGATGAGGAGTTCAATCCAGATACGCCTATTGTACATTCTGATGGGGATGAAGTTAACCCTCAAGCTCTGAGAAGGTTCTCAGAATGGGTTTCAGCTCTGAAATCCAACAATGGTGATCATGCCTCAGTTTCTTGAGGTAAGTTCAAGCATAGCAATCCTAGTAAGAACATTTTATTTGGCTCTGCTGTTAGTGTAGAGATGAACACTGGGAAGAAGAGCTTCAGTAAGCTAAATGTTATAGATGAGCAGCCTCCTCAAATGGAGCAGTTACCTAAAATAGAACTAGATGATGTTGCTGAGGAGGTAGACTATTGGCAAACAGCCATTTTCTGTTTTGTGGTAGGAGCTAATCCACCTTTTTCTGTAATGGAAGGGTTTCTGAAGAGGATTTGGGGAAAAATGGGCATTGATAAGATTGCTCAAGTTGGCAAGGGGACTATTATGGTGAGATTTAGTGACTTGGGTGGAAAAAATTTGGCTCTTACTGGCCATTTCAGCTTTGATTCTAAGCCTTTGATTGTCAAATCATGGGACATTGATGCTGATATTGGTGACCAAGTGGTGAAAAAGGTCCCTATTTGGGTTAAACTCCCAAAGCTAAATGTGAAATATTGGGGAGGTCGAAGCCTTACCAAAATAGTACAGGCTTTAGGTGACTTTGTAAAGGTTGATCAAGCTACAGAGAAGAGAGATAGGTTGATGTATGCAAGAGTGCTGGTGGAAGTGTTGGTGGATCAGGTATATCCTGACTCTGTATCTTTCTTGAATGAACA
Organism: Patellifolia procumbens; assembly: GCA_947645195.1. Taxonomy (NCBI): domain Eukaryota; kingdom Viridiplantae; phylum Streptophyta; class Magnoliopsida; order Caryophyllales; family Amaranthaceae; genus Patellifolia; species Patellifolia procumbens. Next base: position 89,198 of record CANSGD010001248.1, on the reverse strand, counting down.
TGGTGTACCTCTCAATCAGATTATTGAATATGAGTGGAAACCTGAAATTTGCAAGCATTGCAAGAAGATAGGCCATATAGGTGATGATTGTAGGATTGTTAGAAAGAAGCAGGAATGGAGACCCAAAGTGAACCCTAAATTGAACCAAGAGCTGTTGGTTGATGAGGAAGGTTTCAGATCAGTCTCCAGTAAATTTAAAAAACAGCAAACTCCTAATGCCAAAGCTACTGTCAGTACAAGCCAGACAAGTCCCAATAGATTTGAGGTGCTACAACAGGTACCTACTGAAGTTGCTACTGCAGATACCCTCCCTGATGACAGAGGTAATGATGAGTTAATTGATAAGGGGTTGAATTCCCCTATTGTGAATGGATAATATCATTTGCTGGAATGTAAGGGGTATAAACAAGTTAGCTAAGCAGAAAGAGGTGAAGAACCTTATTTCTTTACATAAAGCTAAGCTTGTTTGTCTCCTTGAAACCAAGATCAGGGCACATAAATTGGGGGCCTTGTATCTAAATTTATTTCCAGGTTGGAATATCACTACAAACTTACTATGGCATGGAAGGGGTAGAATTATCATTGCTTGGGACCCTAGAGTTTTTGAGGTGGACATCAGATTCTGCACTGATCAGTTAGTGCACTGTGTTGCTACTTCTTGCAGCTCTAAGGTTTCATTTGCTTGTTCTATAATTTATGCTCATAATGATGCTGCTGATAGGTGTGTATTATGGAAGGACTTGGAAAAGATAGGTAGATCTCTAGTTGGTCCTTGGATGATGATGGGTGACTTCAATAATGTGCTCAAGTATGAAGAAAGAGTTGGGGCTGCAGTAACTAGTAGAGAGATTGCAGCTTTTCAGAGGTGCCTCAATTACTGTAATTTGACTGATGTCAAATTTATTGGTAGGTTTTACACATGGAATAATAAACAAGATAATGAAGATAGAGTGCTTGCAAAACTGGATAGGGTTGTTGCTAATGTTGATTGGCTAAATCTCTTCAAATCAGTTGAAGTGATCTTCCTTCCTGAGGGTTATTTTGATCACTCCCCAGCTTTGATTAAGTGTTTTCCCACTCCCCAAGGCAAGATTCCCTTCAGGTATTTTCAGATGTGGAGTAAATGTGAGAACTTTCAAAATGTTGTTAAAGTAGCTTGGCAACAGCAAATTCATGGCTATAAGATGTTCCAAGTAGGGCAGAAGCTGAAAATTTTGAAGCAAGGCCTCAAGAAGATCAACAGGGATAGATTTGGAGATGTTGAAGCTGCTCATCTAAATGCTGTTGTTGCTCTTAAAGCTTGCCAGAATCAGTTGCATTTGGATCCCAGGAATGTCAGTCTTGTGCATGCTGAATATATAGCACATCAAAAGCTCAAAGATGCTCAGGGCAATTACCTTTCTTTTTTGAGTCAGAAAGCAAAGGGGGAGTGGATTCTTGATGGTGATAGTAATACCAAAAAATTCCATAATAGTGTTAAATTATTGGCTCAGAGAAATAACATTAATGCTATTATGAGTAGTGATGAAGTCTGGGTGTATGAGCATGAAGAGGTGAAGAATATCTTTTTGAAGCACTTTAGCAATTTTGTTGCTAACACAAAAAGTGATGTTCTACCTATCAATAGCAGTTTCATTCTTCAAGGGCCTGTCTTGGTGGATGCTCAACATGATCTCCTGAACCTACATTTCACAGGAGAAGAAATTAAATTAGCACTATGGTCTATCCCTAGCAACAAATCCCCGGGGTAGATGGATATGGAAGCAGTTTTTTCAAGGATGCTTGGGATGTGGTGGGACAAGATGTCATCTCTGCTGTGCAAGAAGTATTTAGCTCAGGCAGAATGCTTCAAGCTATAAATACTACAGCAATAACCTTAGTTCCTAAGGTTGATTGCCCTTCACATGTTGGAGACTACAGACCCATAGCCTGCTGTACAGTGATATACAAAATCATCTCCAAACTCTTATGTTCCAGATTGAAAAGAGTCCTGCCTGGCCTGGTTAGCCAAAGTCAGAGTGCATTTGTGGCTGGTAGAAGTATCATTGACAATATACTGCTATGTCAAGATCTTGTCAAGCATTATACTAGAAAACAAGCTGCCAGAAGCTGTTTGATGAAAATTGACCTGCAAAAAGCCTATGATACTATTGAATGGCACTTTGTGCATGATTTACTTCAGGCCCTCAACTTCCCTAAGGATTTCATTGATATCCTGATGGTTTGTATTACTACTACCAAATATATTATTCTCTTTAATGGGGCATGTACAGAACTGTTTGAGGCTAAGAGAGGATTAAGACAAGGGGATCCTATTTCCCCCCTTGTTTTTGTCTTATGTATGGAGTATCTCACTAGAATACTAAAATATCAAGGGGAAAAAGTGATTTTCACTTCCATCCCAGATGTCAAGAATTGAAACTGAATAGCCTGTGTTTTGCTGATGATCTTATGGTGTTCAGTAAAGGAGACTACAGAAGTGTCTACTTGATGCTTCAAGGCATGAAAATCTTTGAGAAATCTTCTGGACTAGCTGCAAATAAACTGAAATCTGAAATTTTTCAGGTTAATATGAAAGCTACAGATCTTCATAGGATAACAAGAATGTCTGGGTTTAGTTCTGGTGCCTGGCCCCTCAAATATCTTGGTGCTCCCATCTCCACCAAAAAATTGAGAATTGCAGATTGTGAGAAATTAGTTGAAAAGATGTTGTTTAGGATCAAATCTTGGCAGCATAGAACACTATCATTTGCTGGTAGACTTCAGCTTGTAAACTCTGTGCTAATGAGTGTATGCAACTACTGGATGCAGATTTTCATCTTCCCTGAGGCTGTTCTTTCAAGAATCAATCAAATTTGCAGAGTATACTTATGGCAAGGTAATGCTAACTACCTTAAACCTGGCTATGTTAATTGGGAAAAAGTCTGCAGCAGAAAGAGCCATGGAGGCTTAGGTGTTAGAGATATTAAGCTTTGGAACCTCCTAGCAGTTAGTAAGCAAATATGGGCCATTGCTGAGAAGAAAGACACCCTTTGGGTGAGGTGGGTTAATTCTGTTTACATTCAGGGAGATGACTGGTGGCATCACCACCCTAAAACCACTGCTAGCTGGATATGGAGATACTTCTGCCAAGTCAGAGATGAAGTTAAACAAGCATCCTGGCTTCCTCAACCTGGTCAAGTCTTCTCCATTGGTAAGTGTTATAAACAAGCACAGAAGAGGGGTACCAAAGTGGTATGGGACAGGATTGTATGGAATAGGCTAAACACACCTAAACATAGTTTTATGATATGGTTAGCAGCACATCAAAGAATTATGACAAGAGAAAAGCTCAAGAAAATTGGTGTCTGTAATGAGGACACCTGTACCATCTGTGGATCTCACACTGAGAGCCTTGATAAGTTACTGTTTCACTGTTTGTTCAGCAAGCAGATATGGGAGGAATGCCTGGTATGGATCAAGATTAAGAATAGGTGGACTAGCATGGATGACTGCCTTAACTGGATCAGTAAAAGGGGTAACATGTCTCAAGCTAAAAGGAAAGTAGTTTTTTCTGTGGTGGCTGCTGTTGTATATCATATTTGGCTTGCTAGAAATCAAGCCTATTGGTGTAGTTATGTTCCTAGTGTTGATAGTTGTTCTGCTTCTATAAAATTTGTAACTAGAACTAGGATGAAACTAGTTTATAACTCTAAGGCCTTCTCTAAGATCAAATGTTGGCTAGATGAGCTCCAATTGTAATAGTTACTCTTAGGTGCTTGGGGAGCCTTCCTAGAAGGGTTGCCATCACTTTGGAGTAGATTGTAATGGTGTTTGGTACTTAATATATTTTTCACTTATCTAAAATAAAAAAAAAAAAGGTTTCAAAAAAATTTTTCCAGATTGAGACGAAATTTATATAGTATTTTTCAATAACCAAAAAAATATGGAATGCCAAATAAGGGGCAAAAAGGCGGTCGTATGATGTGGTTTTGAGTCACATATGCTCCTTAACGGCACTCAGTCTACATTGGTGGAAAAAAAGTTTCCAGATTGAGACGAAGTTATTGTCGTAGGTTTCAATAACCAAAAAAATACGGAATGCCAAATATGTGGCAAAAAGGCGGTCGTATGAGGTGGTTTTGAGTCACATATGCTCCTTAACGGCACTCAGTCTACTTTGATGAAAAACAAGATTTTAAAAAAAAGTTTCCAGATTGGGATCAAATTTATATAGTAGGTTTCATTAACCAACAAAATATGGATTGCCAAAAAGGGGGAAAAGGCGGTCTTATGAGGTGGTTTTGAGTCACATATGCTCTGTAACGGCACTCAGTCTACGTTGATGGAAAAAAAGTTTAAAAAAAAAGTTTCCAGATTGAGACAAAATTTATATAGTAGGTTTCAATAACCAACAAAATATGGATTGCCAAAAAGGGGCAAAAAGGCGGTCTTATGAGGTGGTTTTGAGTCACATATGCTCTTTAACGGCACTCAGTCTACGTTGATGGAAAAAAAGGTTCAAAAAAAATTTTCCAGATTAAGACGAAATTTATATAGTATTTTTCAATAACCAAAAAAATATGGAATGCCAAATAAGGGGCAAAAAGGCGGTCGTATGATGTGGTTTTGAGTCACATATGCTCCTTAACGGCACTCAGTCTACTTTGATGAAAAAACAGGTTTCACAAAAAACTATCCAGATTGAGACGAAATTTATATCGTAGGTTTCAATAACCAAAAAAATATGGAATGCCAAAAATGAGGCAAAAAGGCGGTCGTATGAGGTGGTTTTGAGTCACATATGCTCCTTAACGGCACTCAATCTACTTTGATGAAAAACAAGGTTTCAAAAATTTTTTTCCAGATTGACACGAAATTTATATAGTAGGTTTTATTAACCAACAAAATATGGAATGCCAAAAAGGGGCAAAAAGGCGGTCTTATGAGGTGGGTTTGAGTCACATATGCTCTTTGACGGCACTTAGTCTACGTTGATGGAAAAAAAGGTTCAAAAAAAAGTTTCCAAATTAAGACGAAATTTATATAGTATTTTTCAATAACCAAAAAAATATGGAATGCCAAATAAGGGGCAAAAAGGCGGTCGTATGATGTGGTTTTGAGTCACATATGCTCCTTAACGGCACTCAGTCTACATTGGTGGAAAAAAAGTTTCAAAAAAAAGTTTCCAGATTGAGACGAAGTTTTTGTCGTAGGTTTCAATAACCAAAAAAATATGGAATGCCAAATATGTGGCAAAGAGGCGGTCGTATGAGGTGGTTTTGAGTCACATATGCTCCTTAATGGCACTCTGTCTACTTTGATTAAAAACAAGATTTCAAAAAAACGTTTCCAGATTGAGACGAAATTTTTGTATTAGGTTTCAATAACCAAATAAACATGGAATGCCAGATAAAGAGCAAAAAGGCGGTTGTATGAGGTGGCTTTGAGTCACATATGCTCCTTCACGCCACTCAGTCTACTTTGATGAAAAAAAAGGTTTCAAAAAAAAGTATCCAGATTGAGACGAAATTTATATCGTAGGTTTCAATAACCAAAAAAATATGGAATGCCAAATATGTGGCAAAAAGGCGGTCGTATGAGGTGGTTTTGAGTCACATATGCTCCTTAACGGCACTCAATCTACTTTGATGAAAAAAAAGGTTTCAAAATTTTTTTCCCAGATTGAGACGAAATTTATATAGTAGGTTTTATTAACCAACAAAATATGGAATGCCAAAAAGGGGCAAAAAGGCGGTCTTATGAGGTGGGTTTGAGTCACATATGCTCTTTAACGGCACTAAGTGTACGTTGATGGAAAAAAAGGTTCAAAAAAAAAGTTTCCAAATTAAGACGAAATTTATATAGTATTTTTTAATAACCAAAAAAATATGGAATGCCAAATAAGGGGCAAAAAGGCGGTCGTATGATGTGGTTTTGAGTCACATATGCTCCTTAACGGCACTCAGTCTACATTGGAGGAAAAAAAGTTTCAAAAAAAAGTTTCCAGATTGAGACGAAGTTATTGTCGTAGGTTTCAATAACCAAAAAAATATGGAATGCCAAATATGGGGCAAAAAGGCGGTCGTATGAGGTGGTTTTGAGTCACATATGCTCCTTAACGGCACTCAGTCTACTTTGATGAAAAACAAGATTCCAAAAAAAAGTTTCCAGATTGAGACCAAATTTATATAGTAGGTTTCATTAACCAACAAAATATGGATTGCCAAAAAGGGGCAAATAGGCGGTCTTATGAGGTGGTTTTGAGTCACATATGCTCTGTAACGGCACTCAGTCTACGTTGATGGAAAAAAAGTTTCAAAAAAAAAGTTTCCAGATTGAGACAAAATTTATATAGTAGGTTTCAATAACCAACAAAATATGGATTGCCAAAAAGGGGCAAAAAGGCGGTCTTATGAGGTGGTTTTGAGTCACATATGTTCTGTCACGGCACTCAATCTACGTTGATGAAAAAAACGTTTTCAAAAAAAAAATTTCAGATTGAGACGAAATTAATGTAGTAGGTTCCAATAACCAACAAAATATGGAATGCAAAATAAGGGGCAAAAAGGCGGTCGTATGCGGTGGTTTTGAGTCACATATGCTCCTTAACGGCACTCGGTATACATTGGTGGAAAAAAAAGTTTCAAAAAAAGGTTTCCAGATTGAGACAAAATTTTTGTCGTCGGTTTCAATAACAAAAAAATATGGAATGCCAAATATGTGGCAAAAAGGCGGTCGTATGAGGTGGTTTGGAGTCACATATGCTCCTTAACGGCAGTCAGTCTACTTTGATGAAAAAAAAGATTTCAAAAAAAAGTTTCCAGATTGAGACGAAATTTATATAGTAGGTTTCATTAACCAACAAAATATGGAATGCCAAATAAGGGGGAAAAAGGCGGTCTTATGAGGTGGTTTTGAGTCACATATGCTCCTTAACGGCACTCAGTCTACGATGATGGAAAAAAAGGTTCAAAAAAAAAGTTTCCCGATTAAGACGAAATTTATATAGTATGTTAAAATAACCAAAAAAATATGGAATGCCAAATAAGGGGCAAAAAGGCGGTCGTATGATGCGGTTTTGAGTCACATATGCTCCTTTCGGCACTTAGTCTACGTTGATGAAAAAAAAGTTTTCAAAAAAAAAGTTTCCAGATTAAGACGAAATTTATATAGTATTTTTCAATAACCAAAAAAATATGGAATGCCAAATAAGGGGGAAAAAGGCGGTCGTATGATGTGGTTTTGAGTCACATATGCTCCTGAACGGCACTTAATCTACGTTGATGAAAAAAAAGGTTCAAAAAAAAGTTTCCAGATTGAGACAAAATTTATATACTAGGTTTCAATAACCTTCAAAATATGGAATGCCAAATATGTGGCAAAAAGGCGGTCGTATGAGGTGGTTTGGAGTCACATATGCTCCTTAACGGCAGTCAGTCTACTTTGATGAAAAAAAAGTTTTCAAAAAAAAGTTTCCAGATTAAGACGAAATTTATATAGTAGGTTTCATTAACCAACAAAATATGGAATGCCAAATAAGGGGCAAAAAGGCGGTCTTATGAGGTGGTTTTGAGTCACATATGCTCCTTAACGGCACTCAGTCTACGATGATGGAAAAAAAGGTTCAAAAAAAAAGTTTCCCGATTAAGACGAAATTTATATAGTATGTTAAAATAACCAAAAAAATTTGGAATGCCAAATAAGGGGCAAAAAGGCGGTCGTATGATGCGGTTTTGAGTCACATATGCTCCTTTCGGCACTCAGTCTACGTTGATGAAAAAAAAGTTTCCAGATTAAGACGAAATTTATATAGTATTTTTCAATAACCAAAAAAATATGGAATGCCAAATAAGGGGAAAAAAGGCGGTCGTATGATGTGGTTTTGAGTCACATATTCTCCTGAACGGCACTTAATCTACGTTGATGAAAAAAAAGGTTCAAAAAAAAAGTTTCCAGATTGAGACAAAATTTATATAGTAGGTTTCAATAACCTTCAAAATATGGAATGCCAAATAAGGGGCAAAAAGGGGTCGTATGAGGTGGTTTGGAGTCACATATGCTCCTTAACGGCAGTCAGTCTACTTTGATGAAAAAAAAGTTTTTAAAAAAAAAGTTTCCAGATTAAGACGAAATTTATATAGTAGGTTTCATTAACCAACAAAATATGGATTGCCAAAAAGGGACAAAAAGGCGTTCTTATGAGGTGGTTTTGAGTCACATATGCTCTTTAACGACACTCAGTCTACGTTGATGGAAAAAAAGGTTCAAAAAAAAAGTTTCCAGATTGAGACAAAATTTATATAGTAGGTTTCAATAACCTTCAAAATATGGAATGCCAAATAAGGGGCAAAAAGGGGTCGTATGAGGTGGTTTGGAGTCACATATGCTCCTTAACGGCAGTCAGTCTACTTTGATGAAAAAAAAGATTTCAAAAAAAAGTTTCCAGATTCAGACGAAATTTATATAGTAGGTTTCATTAACCAACAAAATATGGAATGCCAAATAAGGGGCAAAAAGGCGGTCTTATGAGGTGGTTTTGAGTCACATATGCTCCTTAACGGCACTCAGTCTACGATGATGGAAAAAAAGGTTCAAAAAAAAAGTTTCCCGATTAAGACGAAATTTATATAGTATGTTAAAATAACCAAAAAAATATGGAATGCCAAATAAGGGGCAAAAAGGCGGTTGTATGATGCGGTTTTGAGTCACATATGCTCCTTTCGGCACTCAGTCTACGTTGATGAAAAAAAGTTTTCAAAAAAAAAGTTTCCAGATTAAGACGAAATTTATATAGTATTTTTCAATAACCAAAAAAATATGGAATGCCAAATAAGGAGAAAAAAGGCGGTCGTATGATGTGGTTTTGAGTCACATATGCTCCTGAACGGCACTTAATCTACGTTGATGAAAAAAAACTTTTAAAAAAAAAAGTTTTCAGATTGAGACGAAATTAATGTAGTAGGTTCCAATAACCAACAAAATATGGAATGCCAAATAAGGGGCAAAAAGGCGGTCTTATGAGGTGGTTTTGAGTCACATATGCTCCTTAACGGCACTCAGTCTACGATGATGGAAAAAAAGGTTCAAAAAAAAGTTTCCCGATTAAGACGAAATTTATATAGTATGTTAAAATAACCAAAAAAATATGGAATGCCAAATAAGGGGCAAAAAGGCGGTCGTATGATGCGGTTTTGATTCACATATGCTCCTTTCGGCACTCAGTCTACGTTGATGAAAAAAAAGTTTTCAAAAAAAAAAGTTTCCAGATTAAGACGAAATTTATATAATATTTTTCAATAACCAAAAAAATATGGAATGCCAAATAAGGGGAAAAAAGGCGGTCGTATGATGTGGTTTTGAGTCACATATGCGCCTGAACGGCACTTAATCTACGTTGATGAAAAAAAGTTTTAAAAAAAAAAGTTTTCAGATTCAGACGAAATTAATGTAGTAGGTTCCAATAACCAACAAAATATGGAATCCCAAATAAGGGGCAAAAAGGCGGTCGTTTGAGGTGGTTTTGAGTCAGATATGCTCCTTAACGGCACTCAGTCTACATTGGTGAAAAAAAGGTTTCAAAAAAAAGTTTCCAGATTGAGACGAAATTTTTGTCGTAGGTTTCAATAACCAAAAAAATATAGAATGCCAAATATGTGGCAAAAAGGCAGTCGTATGAGGTGGTTTGGAGTCACATATGCTCCTTAACGGCACTCAGTCTACTTTGATGAAAAAAAAAGATTTCAAAAAAAAGTTTCCAGACTGAGACGAAATTTATATAGTAGGTTTCATTAACCAACAAAATATGGATTGCCAAAAAGGGACAAAAAGGCGGTCTTATGAGGTGGTTTTGAGTCACATATGCTCTTTAACGTCACTCAGTCTACGTTGATGGAAAAAAAGGTTCAAAAAAAAAGTTTCCAGATTGAGACAAAATTTATATAGTAGGTTTCAATAACCTTCAAAATATGGAATGCCAAATAAGGGGCAAAAAGGGGTCGAATGAGGGGGTTTTGAGTCACATATGCTCCTTAACGGCACTCAATCTATGTTGATGAAAAAAAAGTTTTCAAAAAAAAAGTTTTCAGATTGAGACGAAATTAATGTAGTAGGTTCCAATAACCAACAAAATATGGAATCCCAAATAAGGGGCAAAAAGGCGGTCGTTTGAGGTGGTTTTGAGTCACATATGCTCCTTAACGGCACTCAGTCTACATTGGTGAAAAAAAGGTTTCAAAAAAAAGTTTCCAGATTGAGACGAAATTTTTGTCGTAGGTTTCAATAAACAAAAAAATTTGGAATGAAAAATATGTGGCAAAAAGGCGGTCGTATGAGGTGGTTTGGAGTCACATATGCTCCTTAACGGCACTCAGTCTACTTTGATGAAAAAAAAGATTTCAAAAAAAAGTTTCCAGACTGAGACGAAATTTATATAGTAGGTTTCATTAACCAACAAAATATGGATTGCCAAAAAGGGACAAAAAGGCGGTCTTATGAGGTGGTTTTGAGTCACATATGCTCTTTAACGTCACTCAGTCTACGTTGATGGAAAAAAAGGTTCAAAAAAAAAGTTTCCAGATTGAGACAAAATTTATATAGTAGGTTTCAATAACCTTCAAAATATGGAATGCCAAATAAGGGGCAAAAAGGGGTCGAATGAGGGGGTTTTGAGTCACATATGCTCCTTAACGGCACTCAATCTATGTTGATGAAAAAAAAGTTTTCAAAAAAAAAGTTTTCAGATTGAGACGAAATTAATGTAGTAGGTTCCAATAACCAACAAAATATGGAATGCCAAATAAGGGGCAAAAAGGCGGTCTTATGAGGTGGTATTGAGTCACATATGCTCCTTAACGGCACTCAGTCTACGATGATGGAAAAAATGTTCAAAAAAAAAGTTTCCCGATTAAGACGAAATTTATATAGTATGTTAAAATAACCAAAAAAATATGGAATGCCAAATAAGGGGCAAAAAGGCGGTCGTATGATGCGGTTTTGATTCACATATGCTCCTTTCGGCACTCAGTCTACGTTGATGAAAAAAAAGTTTTCAAAAAAAAAGTTTCCAGATTAAGACGAAATTTATATAATATTTTTCAATAACCAAAAAAATATGGAATGCCAAATAAGGGGAAAAAAGGCGGTCGTATGATGTGGTTTTGAGTCACATATGCGCCTGAACGACAATTAATCTACGTTGATGAAAAAAAAGTTTTAAAAAAAAAAGTTTTCAGATTGAGACGAAATTAATGTAGTAGGTTCCAATAACCAACAAAATATGGAATCCCAAATAAGGGGCAAAAAGGCGGTCGTTTGAGGTGGTTTTGAGTCACATATGCTCCTTAACGGCACTCAGTCTACATTGGTGAAAAAAAGGTTTCAAGTTGATGGAAAAAAAGGTTTCTCAAAAGGTTTCCAAAAATAGAAAGTTCTCTCTCTTCTGAGGCGATTTCTCCTTCCCACCTCCACCATCTGTGGAAGCCATGGCAGGGGGCAAGAGAGGCAGACCCCCAAAGAGAAAGAATACACGAAGCAAAGTAGATTCTGATTCCATAGCTATAACCTCCATTGATCTGAAGCAGAAAGGCAAACTGACTGAGGAAGAGGAAGACATTTCTGATCTTGACATTACCAGTGATGAGGAGTTCAATCCAGATACGCCTATTGTACATTCTGATGGGGATGAAGTTAACCCTCAAGCTCTGAGAAGGTTCTCAGAATGGGTTTCAGCTCTGAAATCCAACAATGGTGGTCAGGCCTCAGGTTCTAGAGGTAAGTTCAAACATAGCAATCCTAGTAAGAACATTTTATTTGGCTCTGCTGTTAGTGTAGAGATGAACACTGGGAAGAAGAGCTTCAGTAACCTAAATGTTATAGATGAGCAGCCTCCTCAAATGGAGCAGTTACCTAAAATAGAACTAGATGATGTTGCTGAGGAGGTAGACTATTGGCAAACAGCCATTTTCTGTTTTGTGGTAGGAGCTAATCCACCTTTTTCTGTAATGGAAGGGTTTTTGAAGAGGATTTGGGGAAAAATGGGCATTGATAAGATTGCTCAAGTTGGTAAGGGGACTATTATGGTGAGATTTAGTGACTTGGGTGGAAAAAATTTGGCTCTTACTGGCCATTTCAGCTTTGATTCTAAGCCTTTGATTGTCAAATCATGGGACATTGATGCTGATATTGGTGACCAAGTGGTGAAAAAGGTCCCTATTTGGGTTAAACTCCCAAAGCTAAATGTGAAATATTGGGGAGGTCGAAGCCTTACCAAAATAGTACAGGCTTTAGGTGACTTTGTAAAGGTTGATCAAGCTACAGAGAAGAGAGATAGGTTGATGTATGCAAGAGTGCTGGTGGAAGTGTTGGTGGATCAGGTATATCCTGACTCTGTATCCTTCTTGAATGAACATGGTGTACCTCTCAATCAGATTATTGAATATGAGTGGAAACCTGAAATTTGCAAGCATTGCAAGAAGATAGGCCATACAGGTGATGATTGTAGGATTGTTAGAAAGAAGCAGGAATGGAGACCCAAAGTGAACCCTAAACTGAACCAAGAGCTGTTGGTTGATGAGGAAGGTTTCAGACCAGTATCCAGTAAATTTAAAAAACAGCAAACTCCTAATGCCAAAGCTACTGTCAGTACAAGCCAGTCAAGTCCCAATAGATTTGAGGTGCTCCAACAGGTACCTACTGAAGTTGCTACTGCAGACACCCTCCCTGATGACAGAGGTAATGGTGAGTTAATTGATAAGGGGTTGAATTCCCCTATTGTGAATGGATAATATCATTTGCTGGAATGTAAGGGGTATAAACAAGTTAGCTAAGCAGAAAGAGGTGAAGAACCTTATTTCCTTACATAAAGCTAAGCTTGTTTGTCTCCTTGAAACCAAGATCAGGGCACATAAATTGGGGGCCTTGTATCTAAACTTATTTCCAGGTTGGAATATCACTACAAACTTACCATGGCATGGAAGGGGTAGAATTATCATGGCTTGGGACCCTAGAGTTTTTGAGGTGGACATCAGATTCTGCACTGATCAGTTAGTGCACTGTGTTGTTACTTCTTGCAGCTCTAAGGTTTCATTTGCTTGTTCCATAATTTATGCTCATAATGATGCTGCTGATAGGTGTGTATTATGGAAGGACTTGGAAAAGATAGGTAGTTCTCTAGTTGGTCCTTGGATGATGATGGGTGACTTCAATAATGTGCTCAAATATGAAGAAAGAGTTGGGGCTGCAGTAACTAGTAGAGAGATTGCAGCTTTTCAGAGGTGCCTCAATTATTGTAATTTGACTGATGTCAAATTTATTGGTAGGTTTTACACATGGAATAATAAACAAGATAATGAAGATAGAGTGCTTGCAAAACTGGATAGGGTTGTTGCTAATGTTGATTGGCTAAATCTCTTCAAATCAGTTGAAGTGATCTTCCTTCCTGAGGGATATTTTGATCACTCCCCAGCTTTGATTAAGTGTTTTCCCACTCCCCAAGGTAAGATTCCCTTCAGATATTTTTCAGATGTGGAGTAAATGTGAGAACTTTCTAAATGTTGTTAAAGTAGCTTGGCAACAGCAAATTCATGGCTATAAGATGTTCCAAGTATGGCAGAAGCTGAAAATTTTGAAGCAAGGCCTCAAGAAGATCAACAAGGATAGATTTGGAGATGTTGAAGCTGCTCATCTAAATGCTGTTGTTGCTCTTAAAGCTTGCCAGGAGCAGTTGCATTTGGATCCCAGAAATGTCAGTCTTGTGCATGCTGAATATATAGCACATCAAAAGCTCAAAGATGCTCAGGGCAATTACCTTTCTTTTTTGAGTCAGAAAGCAAAAGGGGAGTGGATTCTTGATGGTGATAGTAATACCAAAAAATTCCATAATAGTGTTAAATTATTGGCTCAGAGAAATAACATTAATGTTATTATGAGTAGTGATGAAGTCTGGGTGTATGAACATGAAGAGGTGAAGAATATCTTTTTGAAGCACTTTAGCAATTTTGTTGCTAACACAAAAAGTGATGTTCTACCTATCAATAGCAGTTTCATTCTTCAAGGGCCTGTCTTGGTGGATGCTCAACATGATCTCCTGAACCTACATTTCACAGGAGATGAAATTAAATTAGCACTATGGTCTATCCCTAGCAACAAATCTCCTGGGGTAGATGGATATGGAAGCAGTTTTTTCAAGGATGCTTGGGATGTGGTGGGACAAGATGTCATCTCTGCTGTGCAAGAAGTATTTAGCTCAGGCAGAATGCTTCAAGCTATAAATACTACAGCAATAACCTTAGTTCCTAAGGTTGATTGCCCTTCACATGTTGGAGACTACAGACCCATAGCCTGCTGTACAGTGATATACAAAATCATCTCCAAACTCTTATGTTCTAGATTGAAAAGAGTTCTGCCTGGCCTGGTTAGCCAAAGTCAAAGTGCATTTGTGGCTGGTAGTAGTATCATTGACAATATACTGCTATGTCAAGACCTTGTCAAGCATTATACTAGAAAACAAGCTGCCAGAAGCTGTTTGATGAAAATTGACCTGCAAAAAGCCTATGATACTATTGAATGGCACTTTGTGCATGATTTACTTCAGGCCCTTAACTTCCCTAAGGATTTTATTGATATCTTGATGGTTTGTATTACTACTACCAAATATACTATTCTCTTTAATGGGGCATGTACAGAACTGTTTGAGGCTAAGAGAGGATTAAGACAAGGGGATCCTATTTCCCCCCTTGTTTTTGTCTTATGTATGGAGTATCTCACTAGAATACTAAAATATCAAGGGGAAAAAAGTGATTTTCACTTCCACCCCAGATGTCAAGAAATGAAACTGAATAGCCTTTGTTTTGCTGATGATCTTATGGTGTTCAGTAGAGGAGACTACAGAAGTGTCTACTTGATGCTTCAAGGCATGAAAATCTTTGAGAAATCTTCTGGACTAGCTGCAAATAAACAGAAATCTGAAATTTTTCATGTTAATATGAAAGATACAGATCTTCATAGGATAACAAGAATGTCTGGGTTTAGTTCTGGTGCCTGGCCCCTCAAATACCTTGGTGCTCCCATCTCCACCAAAAAATTGAGAATTGCAGATTGTGAGAAATTAGTTGAAAAGATGCTGTTTAGGATCAAATCTTGGCAGCATAGAACACTATCATTTGCTGGTAGACTTCAGCTGGTAAACTCTGTGCTAATGAGTGTATGCAACTACTGGATGCAGATTTTCATCTTTCCTGAGGCTGTTCTTTCAAGAATCAATCAAATTTGCAGAGTATACTTATGGCAAGGTAATGCTAACTACCTTAAACCTGGTTATGTTAATTGGGAAAAAGTCTGCAGCAGGAAGAGCCATGGAGGCTTAGGTGTTAGAGATATTAAGCTTTGGAACCTCCTAGCAGTTAGTAAGCAAATATGGGCCATTGCTGAGAAGAAAGACACCCTTTGGGTGAGGTGGGTTAATTCTGTTTACATTCAGGGAGATGACTGGTGGCATCACCACCCTAAAACCACTGCTAGCTGGATATGGAGATACTTCTGCCAAGTCAGAGATGAAGTTAAACAAGCACCCTGGCTTCCTCAACCTAGTCAAGTCTTCTCCATTGGTAAGTGTTATAAACAAGCACAGAAGAGGGGTACCAAAGTGATATGGGATAGGATTGTATGGAATAGGTTAAACACACCTAAACATAGTTTTATGATATGGTTAGCAGCACATCAAAGAATTATGACAAGAGAAAAACTCAAGAAAATTGGTGTCTGTAATGAGGACATCTGTACCATCTGTGGATCTCACACTGAGAGCCTTGATAAGTTACTGTTTCAATGTTTGTTCAGCAAGCAGATATGGGAGGAATGCCTGATATGGATCAAGATTAAGAAGAGGTGGACTAGCATGGATGAATGCCTTAACTGGATCAGTAAAAGGGGTAACATGTCTCAAGCTAAAAGGAAAGTAGTTTTTTCTGTGGTGGCTGCTGTTGTATACCATATTTGGCTTGCTAGAAATCAAGCCTATTGGTGTAGTTATGTTCCTAGTGTTGATAGTTGTTCTGCTTCTATCAAATTTGTAATTAGAACTAGGATGAAACTAGTTTATAACTCTAAGGCCTTCTCTAAGATCAAATGTTGGCTAGATGAGCTCCAATTGTAATAGTTACTCTTAGGTGCTTGGGGAGCCTTCCTAGAAGGGTTGCCATCACTTTGGAGTAGATTGTAATGGTGTTTGGTACTTAATATATTTTTTTCACTCATCAAAAAAAAAAAAAAAGGTTTCAAAAAAAAGTTTCCACATTGAGACGAAATTTTTGTCGTAGGTTTCAATAACCAAAAAAATATGGAATGCCAAATATGTGGCAAAAAGGCGGTCGTATGAGGTGGTTTGGAGTCACATATGCTCTTTAACGGCACTCAGTCTACTTTGATGAAAAAAAAGATTTCAAAAAAAAGTTTCCAGATTGAGACGAAATTTATATAGTAGGTTTCATTAACCAACAAAATATGGAATGCCAAATAAGGGGCAAAAAGGCGGTCTTATGAGGTGGTTTTGAGTCATATATGCTCTTTAACGGCACTCAGTCTACGTTGATGGAAAAAAGGTTCAAAAAAAAGTTTCCTGATTAAGACGAAATTTATATAGTATGTTACAATAACCAAAAAAATATGGAATGCCAAATAAGGGGCAAAAAGGCGGTCGCATGATGTGGTTTTGAGTCACATATGCTCCTTTCGGCACTCAGTCTACGTTGATGAAAAAAAATATTTCAAAAAAAAGTTTCCAGATTGAGACGAAATTTATATAGTATTTTTCAATAACCAAAAAAATATGGAATGCCAAATAAGGGGCAAAATGGCGGTCGTATGATGTGGTTTTGAGTCACATATGCTCCTTAACGGCACTCAGTCTACATTGGTGGAAAAAAAGATTTCAAAAAAAAGTTTCCAGATTGAGACGAAATTTATATAGTAGGTTTCATTAACCAACAAAATATGGAATGCCAAAAAAGGGGCAAAAAGGCGGTCTTATGAGGTGGTTTTGAGTCACATATGCTCCTTAACGGCACTCAGTCTACGTTGATGGAAAAAAAGGTTCAAAAAAAAAGTTTCCCGATTAAGACGAAATTTATATAGTATGTTACAATAACCAAAAAAATATGGAATGCCAAATAAGGGGCAAAAAGGCGGTCGTATGATGTGGTTTTGAGTCACATATGCCCCTTTCAGCACTCAGGCTACGTTGATGAAAAAAAATGTTTCAAAAAAAAGTTTCCAGATTGAGACGAAATTTTTGTAGTAGGTTTCAATAACCAAATATATATGGAATACCAGGTAAAGAGCAAGAAGGCGGTTGTATGAGGTGGTTTTGAGTCACATATGCTCCTTAATGACACTCAGTCTACTTTGATGAAAAACAAGATTTCAAAAAAAAGTTTCCAGATTGAGACCAAATTTATATAGTCGGTTTCATTAACCAACAAAATATGGATTTCCAAAAAGGGGCAAAAAGGCGGTCTTATTAGGTGCTTTTGAGTCACATATGCTCTGTAACAGCACTCAGTCTACGTAGATGGAAAAAAAGTTCAAAAAAAAAGTTTCCAGATTGAGACAAAATTTATATAGTAGGTTTCAATAACCTTCAAAATATGGAATGCCAAATAAGGGGCAAAAAGGGGTCGTATGAGGGGGTTTTGAGTCACATATGCTCCTTAACGGCACTCAATCTACGTTGATGAAAAAAACGTTTTCAAAAAAAAAGTTTTCAGATTGAGACGAGATTAATGTAGTAGGTTCCAATAACCAACAAAATATGGAATGCCAAATAAGGGGCAAAAAGGCGGTCGTATGCGGTGGTTTTGAGTCACATATGCTCTTTAACGGCACTCGGTATACATTGGTGGAAAAAAAGGTTTCAAAAAATGGTTTCCAGATTGAGACGAAATTTTTGTCGTAGGTTTCAATAACCAAAAAATATGGAATGGCAAATATGTGGCAAAAAGGCGGTCGTATGAGGTGGTTTGGAGTCACATATGCTCCTTAACGGCAGTCAGTCTACTTTGATGAAAAAAAGATTTCAAAAAAAGTTTCCAGATTGAGACGAAATATATATAGTAGGTTTCATTAACCAACAAAATATGGAATGCCAAATAAGGGGCAAAAAGGCGGTCTTATGAGGTGGTTTTGAGTCACATATGCTCCTTAACGGCACTCAGTCTACGATGATGGAAAAAAAGGTTCAAAAAAAAAAGTTTCCCGATTAAGACGAAATTTATATAGTATGTTAAAATAACCAAAAAAATATGGAATGCCAAATAAGGGGCAAAAAGACGGTCGTATGATGCGGTTTTGATTCACATATGCTCCTTTCGGCACTCAGTCTACGTTGATGAAAAAAAAGTATTCAAAAAAAAAGTTTCCAGATTAAGACGAAATTTATATAATATTTTTCAATAACCAAAAAAATAAGTAATGCCAAATAAGGGGAAAAAAGGCGGTCGTATGATGTGGTTTTGAGTCACATATGCGCCTGAACGGCAATTAATCTACGTTGATGAAAAAAAAGTTTTAAAAAAAAAGTTTTCAGATTGAGACGAAATTAATGTAGTAGGTTCCAATAACCAACAAAATATGGACTCCCAAATAAGGGGCAAAAAGGCGGTCGTTTGAGGTGGTTTTGAGTCACATATGCTCCTTAACGGCACTTAGTCTACATTGGTGAAAAAAAGGTTTCAAAAAAAAGTTTCCAGATTGAGACGAAATTTTTGTCGTAGGTTTCAATAACCAAAAAAATATGGAATGCCAAATATGTGGCAAAAAGGCGGTCGTATGAGGTGGTTTGGAGTCACATATGCTCCTTAACGGCACTCAGTCTACTTTGATGAAAAAAAAGATTTCAAAAAAAAGTTTCCAGATTAAGACGAAATTTATATAGTATGTTACAATAACCAAATAAATATGGAATGCCAAATAAGGGGCAAAAAGGCGGTCGTATGATGTGGTTTTGAGTCACATATGCTCCTTTCGGCACTCAGTCTACGTTGATGAAAAAAAATATTTCAAAAAAAAGTTTCCAGATTGAGACGAAATTTATATAGTACTTTTCAATAACCAAAAAAATATGGAATGCCAAATAAGGGGCAAAATGGCGGTCGTATGATGTGGTTTTGAGTCACATATGCTCCTTAACGGCACTCAGTCTACATTGGTGGAAAAAAAGGTTTCAAAAAAAAGTTTCCAGATTGAGACGATGTTTTTGTCGTAGGTTTCAATAACCAAAAAAATATGGAATGCCAAATATGTGGCAAAAAGGCGGTCGTATGAGGTGGTTTTGAGTCACATATTCTCCTCAACGGCACTCAGTCTACTTTGATGAAAAAAAAGGTTTCAAAAAAAGTTTCCAGATTGAGACAAAATTTATATAGTAGGTTTCATTAACCAACAAAATATGGATTGCCAAAAAGGGACAAAAAGGCTGTCTTATGAGGTGGTTTTAAGTCACATATGCTCTTTAACGGCACTCAGTCTACGTTGATGGAAAAAAAGGTTCAAATAAAAAGTTTCCAGATTGAGACAAAATTTATATAGTAGGTTTCAATAACCTTCAAAATATGGAATGCCAAATAAGGGGCAAAAAGGGGTCGTATGAGGGGGTTTTGAGTCACATATGCTCCTTAACGGTACTCAATCTATGTTGATGAAAAAAAAGTTTTCAAAAAAAAAGTTTTCAGATTGAGACGAAATTAATGTAGTAGGTTCCAATAACCAACAAAATATGGAATGCCAAATAAGGGGCAAAAAGAAGGTCGTATGAGGTGGTTTTGAGTCACATATGCTCCTTAACGGCACTCAGTCTACATTGGTGGAAAAAAAGGTTTCAAAAAAAAGTTTCCAGATTGAGACGAAATTTTTGTCGTAGGTTTCAATAACCAAAAAAATATGGAATGCAAAATATGTGGCAAAAAGGCGGTCGTATGAGGTGGTTTGGAGTCACATATGCTCCTTAACGGCACTCAGTCTACTTTGATGAAAAAAAGATTTCAAAAAAAGTTTCCAGATTGAGACGAAATTTATATAGTAGGTTTCATTAACCAACAAAATATGGAATGCCAAATAAGGGGCAAAAAGGCGGTCTTATGAGGTGGTTTTGAGTCACATATGCTTCTTAACGGCACTCAGTCTACGTTGATGGAAAAAAAGGTTCAAAAAAAAAGTTTCCCGATTAAGACGAAATTTATATAGTATGTTACAATAACCAAAAAAATATGGAATGCCAAATAAGGGGCAAAAAGGCGGTCGTATGATGTGGTTTTGAGTCACATATGCCCCTTTAAGCACTCCGGCTACGTTGATGAAAAAAAATGTTTCAAAAAAAAGTTTCCAGATTGAGACGAAATTTTTGTAGTAGGTTTCAATAACCAAATATATATGGAATACCAGGTAAAGAGCAAGAAGGCAGTTGTATGAGGTGGTTTTGAGTCACATATGCTCCTTAATGGCACTCAGTGTACTTTGATGAAAAACAAGATTTCAAAAAAAAGTTTCCAGATTGAGACCAAATTTATATAGTAGGTTTCATTAACCAACAAAATATGGATTGCCAAAAAGGGGCAAAAAGGCGGTCTTATGAGGTGGTTTTGAGTCACATATGCTCTGTAACAGCACTCAGTCTACGTAGATGGAAAAAAAGTTCAAAAAAAAAGTTTCCAGATTGAGACAAAATTTATATAGTAGGTTTCAATAACCTTCAAAATATGGAATGCCAAATAAGGGGCAAAAAGGGGTCGTATGATGGGGTTTTGAGTCACATATGCTCCTGAACGGCACTCAATCTACGTTGATGAAAAAAACGTTTTCAAAAAAAAAGTTTTCAGATTGAGACGAAATTAATGTAGTAGGTTCCAATAACCAACAAAATATGGAATGCCAAATAAGGGGCAAAAAGGCGGTCGTATGCGGTGGTTTTGAGTCACATATGCTCCTTAATGGCACTCGGTATACATTGGTGGAAAAAAAGGTTTCAAAAAATGGTTTCCAGATTGAGACGAAATTTTTGTCGTAGGTTTCAATAACCAAAAAATATGGAATGCCAAATATGTGGCAAAAAGGCGGTCGTATGAGGTGGTTTGGAGTCACATATGCTCCTTAACGGCAGTCAGTCTACTTTGATGAAAAAAAAGATTTCAAAAAAAAGTTTCCAGATTGAGACGAAATTTATATAGTAGGTTTCATTAACCAACAAAATATGGAATGCCAAATAAGGGGCAAAAAGGCGGTCTTATGAGGTGGTTTTGAGTCACATATGCTCCTTAACGGCACTCAGTCTACGTTGATGGAAAAAAAGGTTCAAAAAAAAAGTTTCCCGATTAAGACGAAATTTATATAGTATGTTACAATAACCAAAAAAATATGCAATGCCAAAAAAGGGGCAAAAAGGCGGTCGTATGATGTGGTTTTGAGTCACATATGCTCCTTAACGGCACTCAATCTACGTTGATGAAAAAAAAGTTTTCAAAAAAATAGTTTTCAGATTGAGACGAAATTAATGTAGTAGGCTCCAATAACCAACAAAATATGGAATGCCAAATAAGGGGCAAAAAGGCGGTCGTATGAGGTGGTTTTGAGTCACATATGCTCCTTAACAGCACTCAGTCTACATTGGTGGAAAAAAGGTTTCAAAAAAAAGTTTCCAGATTGAGACGAAATTAATGTCGTAGGTTTCAATAACCAAAAAAATATGGAATGCCAAATATATGGCAAAAAGGCGGTCGTATGAGGTGGTTTTGAGTCACATATTCTCCTTAACGGCACTTAGTCTACTTTGATGAAAAAAAAGATTCGTCATATGAGGTGGTTATTGCACTCAGTTTGCAGAAAGGCAAACTGACTGAGGAAGAGGAAGACATTTCTGATCTTGACATTACAAGTGATGAGGAGTTCAATCCAGATACGCCTATTGTACATTCTGATGGGGATGAAGTTAACCCTCAAGCTCTGAGAAGGTTCTCAGAATGGGTTTCAGCTCTGAAATCCAACAATGGTGATCATGCCTCAGTTTCTAGAGGTAAGTTCAAGCATAGCAATCCTAGTAAGAACATTTTATTTGGCTCTGCTGTTAGTGTAGAGATGAACACTGGGAAGAGGAGCTTCAGTAAGCTAAATGTTATAGATGAGCAGCCTCCTCAAATGGAGCAGTTACCTAAAATAGAACTAGATGATGTTGCTGAGGAGGTAGACTATTGGCAAACAGCCATTTTCTGTTTTGTGGTAGGAGCTAATCCACCTTTTTCTGTAATGGAAGGGTTTCTGAAGAGGATTTGGGGAAAAATGGGCATTGATAAGATTGCTCAAGTTGGCAAGGGGACTATTATGGTGAGATTTAGTGACTTGGGTGGAAAAAATTTGGCTCTTACTGGCCATTTCAGCTTTGATTCTAAACCTTTGATTGTCAAATCATGGGACATTGATGCTGATATTGGTGACCAAGTGGTGAAAAAGGTCCCTATTTGGGTTAAACTCCCAAAGCTAAATGTGAAATATTGGGGAGGTCGAAGCCTTACCAAAATAGTACAGGCTTTAGGTGACTTTGTAAAGGTTGATCAAGCTACAGAGAAGAGAGATAGGTTGATGTATGCAAGAGTGCTGGTGGAAGTGTTGGTGGATCAGGTTTATCCTGACTCTGTATCTTTCTTGAATGAACATGGTGTACCTCTCAATCAGATTATTGAATATGAGTGGAAACCTGAAATTTGCAAGCATTGCAAGAAGATAGGCCATACAGGTGATGATTGTAGGATTGTTAGAAAGAAGCAGGAATGGAGACCCAAAGTGAACCCTAAATTGAACCAAGAGCTGTTGGTTGATGAGGAAGGTTTCAGACCAGTCTCCAGTAAATTTAAAAAACAGCAAACTCCTAATGCCAAAGCTACTGTCAGTACAAGCCAGACAAGTCCCAATAGATTTGAGGTGCTACAACAGGTACCTTCTGAAGTTGCTACTGCAGATACCCTCCCTGATGACAGAGGTAATGATGAGTTAATTGATAAGGGGTTGAATTCCCCTATTGTGAATGGATAATATCATTTGCTGGAATGTAAGGGGTATAAACAAGTTAGCTAAGCAGAAAGAGGTGAAGAACCTTATTTCTTTACATAAAGCTAAGCTTGTTTGTCTCCTTGAAACCAAGATCAGGGCACATAAATTGGGGGCCTTGTATCTAAACTTATTTCCAGGTTTGAATATCACTACAAACTTACCATGGCATGGAAGGGGTAGAATTATCATTGCTTGGGACCCTAGAGTTTTTGAGGTGGACATCAGATTCTGCACTGATCAGTTAGTGCACTGTGTTGCTACTTCTTGCAGCTCTAAGGTTTCATTTGCTTGTTCTATAATTTATGCTCATAATGATGCTGCTGATAGGTGTGTATTATGGAAGGACTTGGAAAAGATAGGTAGTTCTCTAGTTGGTCCTTGGATGATGATGGGTGACTTCAATAATGTGCTCAAGTATGAAGAAAGAGTTAGGGCTGCAGTAACTAGTAGAGAGATTGCAGCTTTTCAGAGGTGCCTCAATTACTGTAATTTGACTGATGTCAAATTTATTGGTAGGTTTTACACATGGAATAATAAACAAGATAATGAAGATAGAGTGCTTGCAAAACTGGATAGGGTTGTTGCTAATGTTGATTGGCTAAATCTCTTCAAATCAGTTGAAGTGATCTTCCTTCCTGAGGGTTATTTTGATCACTCCCCAGCTTTGATTAAGTGTTTTCCCACTCCCCAAGGCAAGATTCCCTTCAGGTATTTTCAGATGTGGAGTACATGTGAGAACTTTCAAAATGTTGTTAAAGTAGCTTGGCAACAGCAAATTCATGGCTATAAGATGTTCCAAGTATGGCAGAAGCTGAAAATTTTGAAGCAAGGCCTCAAGAAGATCAACAGGGATAGATTTGGAGATGTTGAAGCTGCTCATCTAAATGCTGTTGTTGCTCTTAAAGCTTGCCAGAATCAGTTGCATTTGGATCCCAGGAATGTCAGTCTTGTGCATGCTGAATATATAGCACATCAAAAGCTCAAAGATGCTCAGGGCAATTACCTTTATTTTTTGAGTCAGAAAGCAAAGGGGGAGTGGATTCTTGATGGTGATAGTAATACCAAAAAATTCCATAATAGTGTTAAATTATTGGCTCAGAGAAATAACATTAATGCTATTATGAGTAGTGATGAAGTCTGGGTGTATGAGCATGAAGAGGTGAAGAATATCTTTTTGAAGCACTTTAGCAATTTTGTTGCTAACACAAAAAGTGATGTTCTACCTATCAATAGCAGTTTCATTCTTCAAGGGCCTGTCTTGGTGGATGCTCAACATGATCTCCTGAGCCTACATTTCACAGGAGCAGAAATTAAATTAGCACTATGGTCTATCCCTAGCAACAAATCTCCTGGGGTAGATGGATATGGAAGCAGTTTTTTCAAGGATGCTTGGGATGTGGTGGGACAAGATGTCATCTCTGCTGTGCAAGAAGTATTTAGCTCAGGCAGAATGCTTCAAGCTATAAATACTACAGCAATAACCTTAGTTCCTAAGGTTGATTGCCCTTCACATGTTGGAGACTACAGACCCATAGCCTGCTGTACAGTGATATACAAAATCATCTCCAAACTCTTATGTTCCAGATTGAAAAGAGTCCTGCCTGGCCTGGTTAGCCAAAGTCAGAGTGCATTTGTGGCTGGTAGAAGTATCATTGACAATATACTGCTATGTCAAGATCTTGTCAAGCATTATACTAGAAAACAAGCTGCCAGAAGCTGTTTGATGAAAATTGACCTGCAAAAAGCCTATGATACTATTGAATGGCACTTTGTGCATGATTTACTTCAGGCCCTTAACTTCCCTAAGGATTTCATTGATATCCTGATGGTTTGTATTACTACTACCAAATATACTATTCTCTTTAATGGGGAATGTACAGAACTGTTTGAGGCTAAGAGAGGATTAAGACAAGGGGATCCTATTTCCCCCCTTGTTTTTGTCTTATGTATGGAGTATCTCACTAGAATACTAAAATATCAAGGGGAAAAAAGTGATTTTCACTTCCATCCCAGATGTCAAGAATTGAAACTGAATAGCCTTTGTTTTGCTGATGATCTTATGGTGTTCAGTAGAGGAGACTACAGAAGTGTCTACTTGATGCTTCAAGGCATGAAAATCTTTGAGAAATCTTCTGGACTAGCTGCAAATAAACTGAAATCTGAAATTTTTCAGGTTAATATGAAAGCTACAGATCTTCATAGGATAACAAGAATGTCTGGGTTTAGTTCTGGTGCCTGGCCCCTCAAATATCTTGGTGCTCCCATCTCCACCAAAAAATTGAGAATTGCAGATTGTGAGAAATTAGTTGAAAAGATGTTGTTTAGGATCAAATCTTGGCAGCATAGAACACTATCATTTGCTGGTAGACTTCAGCTTGTAAACTCTGTGCTAATGAGTGTATGCAACTACTGGATGCAGATTTTCATCTTCCCTGAGGCTGTTCTTTCAAGAATCAATCAAATTTGCAGAGTATACTTATGGCAAGGTAATGCTAACTACCTTAAACCTGGCTATGTTAATTGGGAAAAAGTCTGCAGCAGGAAGAGCCATGGAGGCTTAGGTGTTAGAGATATTAAGCTTTGGAACCTCCTAGCAGTTAGTAAGCAAATATGGGCCATTGCTGAGAAGAAAGACACCCTTTGGGTGAGGTGGGTTAATTCTGTTTACATTCAGGGAGATGACTGGTGGCATCACCACCCTAAAACCACTGCTAGCTGGATATGGAGATACTTCTGCCAAGTCAGAGATGAAGTTAAACAAGCACCCTGGCTTCCTCAACCTGGTCAAGTCTTCTCCATTGGTAAGTGTTATAAACAAGCACAGAAGAGGGGTACCAAAGTGGTATGGGACAGGATTGTATGGAATAGGTTAAACACACCTAAACATAGTTTTATGATATGGTTAGCAGCACATCAAAGAATTATGACAAGAGAAAAGCTCAAGAAAATTGGTGTCTGTAATGAGGACACCTGTACCATCTGTGGATCTCACACTGAGAGCCTTGATAAGTTACTGTTTCACTGTTTGTTCAGCAAGCAGATATGGGAGGAATGCCTGGTATGGATCAAGATTAAGAAGAGGTGGACTAGCATGGATGACTGCCTTAACTGGATCAGTAAAAGGGGTGACATGTCTCAACTTAAAAAAAAGGGGTGGTTTTGAGTCACATATGCTCCTTAACGGCACTCAATCTACGTTGATAAAAAAAAGGTTTCAAAAAAATGTTACCAGATTGAGACGAAATTTATGTATTAGGTTTCAATAACCAATAAAATATGGAATGCCAAATATGGGGCAAAAAGGCGGACGTATGAGGTGGTTTTAAGTCACATATGCTCCTTAACGGCACTCAGTCTACGTTGTTGAAAAAAAAGGTTTCAAAAAAAGTTTCCAGATTGAGACTAAATTTTCGTAGTAGGTTTCAATAACCAAAAAAATATGGAGTGCAAAATATGGTGCAAAAAGGCGGTCGTATGATGTGGTTTTGAGTCACATATGCTCCTTAACGGCACTCAGTCTACGTTGATGAAAAAAAAGGTTTCAAAAAAAAGTTTCCTTATTGAGACGAAATTTTTCCAGTAGGTTTCAATAACCAACAAAATATGGAATGCCAAATAAGGGGCAAAAAGGCGGTCGTATGAGATGGTTTTGAGTCACATATGCTCCTTAACGGCACTCAGTCTACTTTGATGAAAAAAAAAAGTTTCCAAAAAAAGTTTCCAGATTGAGACGAAATTTTTGTATTAGGTTTCATTAACCAAAAAAATAAGGAATGCCAAATATGGGGCAAAAAGGCGGTCGTATGAGGTGGTTTTGAGTCACATATGCTCTTTAACGGCACTCAGTCTACGTTGGTGGAAAAAAAAGGTTTAAAGAAAAAGTTTCCTTATTGAGACGAAATTTGTGTAGTAGGTTTCAATAACCAACAAAATATGGAATGCCAAATAAGGGGCAAAAAGGCGGTCGTATGACGTGGTTTTGAGTCACATATGCTCCTTAACGGCACACAGTCTACATTGATGGAAAAAAAGGTTTCAAAAAAAAATTTCCTTGTTGAGACGAAATTTTTGTAGTAGGTTTCAATAACCAACAAATTATGGAATGCCAAATAAGGGGCAAAAATGCGGTCGTATGAGGTGGTTTTTAGTCACATATGCTCCTTAACGGCACTCAGTCTACGTTGATGGAAAAAAAGGTTTCTAAAAAAAGTTTCAATATTGAGACGAAATTTTCTAGTAGGTTTCAATAACCAAAAAATATGGAGTGTAAAATATGGTGCAAAAAGGCGGTCGTATGAGGTGGTTTTGAGTCACATATGCTCCTTAACGGCACTAAATCTACGTTGTTAAAAAAAAGGTTTCAAAAAAAAGTTTCCAGATTGAGACGAAATTTTTGTATTAGGTTTCAATAACCAAAAAAATATTGAATGCCAAATATGGGGCAAAAAGGCGGTCGTATGAGGTGGTTTTGAGTCACATATGCTCCTTAACGGCACTCAGTCTACGTTGATGAAAAAAAGGTTTCAAAAAAAATTTCCAGATTGCTACTAATTTTTGTAGTAGGTTTCAATAACCAAAAAAATATGGAGTGCCAAATATGGTGCAAAAAGGCGGTCGTATGAGGTGGTTTTGAGTCACATATGCTCCTTAACGGCACACTGTCTACGTTGATGGAAAAAAAGGTTTCAAAACAAGTTTCCTTATTGAGACGAAATTTTTCTAGTTGGTTTCAATAACCAACAAAATATGGAATGACAAATAAGGGGTAAAAAAGGCGGTCGTACGAGATGGTTTTGAGTCACATATGCTCCTTAACGGCACTCAGTCTACTTTGATGAAAAAAAAAGTTTCCAAAAAAAGTTTCCAGATTGAGACGAAATTTTTGTATTAGGTTTCAATAACCAACAAAATATCGAATGCCAAATATGGGGCAAAAAGGCGGTCGTATGAGGTGGTTTTGAGTCACATATTCTCTTTAACGGCACTCGGTCTACGATGGTGGAAAAAAAGGTTTCAAGAAAAAGTTTCTAGATTGAGAAGAAATTTTTGTGGTAGGTTTCAATAACCAAAAAAAATAGAATGCCAAATATGGGGCAAAAAGGCGGTCGTATGAGGTGGTTTTGAGTCATATATGCTCTTTAACGACACTCAGTCTATGTTGGTGGAAATGAGGTTTCAAAAAAAAGTTTCCAGATTGAGACAAAATTTTGTAGTAGGTTTCAGTAACCAAAACAATATGGAATGCCAAATATGGGGCAAAAAGGCGGTCGTATGAGGTGGTTTTGAATCACATATGCTCCGTAACGGCACTCAGTCTACGTTGATGTAAAAAAAGGTTTCAATGAACTCCCTTCTTTTTTTCTCTCTTTGAACTCCCGTTGGTGATGGCAAACACAAGGAGTAAGCAGGGGAAGGGGGTGAAATCTGCTGGTGGCAATGCTAATCAAAGCAATAAATCCAAGAAAAACCCACAAAATGGTTCAAATAAACAACCCAAAACACAATCTGGCACACAACATGATGATCATTCTCAATCAGATTCAAGAAAAAAGGGTATGGCAGCAATGGCAAACTGGCAATCAGATTTTGATGGCTCTTCATCCAATAGTGAGTTTGATTCAGATGGAGACTATGCAAGCCCAAGACTCACCAAGATGATGCAGAAAAGCCATATTACTATTATTCCAATCACACGAGCTTCCAAAATCAGCCATGGAGGTAAGATTATTGATTCTGCTCAATTGATCAACATTGGTTCTGCTGTGATTGATTTGAATGGGGGAACTAGTATGAATGTTAGTATGAATGTTAATGCTGATTCTACTACTGGTAAAATTGGGCTATTATACCCAGATCAATCTGTCGATCAAAAAAGGGTTAGTGATCAAGTTTGTGATCACGTTGACTTAGCTGCGGTTGACTTAAATCTTTCTGGTACTCAAAATCATGTTGTGGATGATCTGAAACCTGTAATAAACTGGGAAGATGTTGAGGAGGAGATTGCATTTTGGAGTTCAGCTGTTGTATGCTTTGTTCTAGGTACAAAACCTCCACTACAGGTGTTTGAGGGTTTTGTTAAGAGAATATGGGGTTCCTTTGGATTAGGGGTTGTAGCTCCTATTGAGAATGGTGGATTCTTGATTAGATTCACGGAGAAGTAGACATTAGACAAGATACTTGCTGGGGACTACTTCTTTGATAGCAAACTTTTGCTAGTCAAGAAATGGGATCCAGATGAAAGCATGGAGGAATGCTCCACTCCTACAGTTCCTATTTGGTTTCAGTTACCAAACTTGGGACTGAAATTCTAGGGAGAATATTGTCTCAGCAAGATGGTTGGGGGGATTGGGACCCTGAGGAAGTTGGATACTTACACTGAACTCAAGCAAAGAATTAAATATGCCAGAGTTATGGTAGATGTGCAGCTTGAACATAATTTCCCAGATTCATAAATGAAAAAGGTGTAGAGGTGACTGAGGAGGTGGTTTATGAGTGGAAACCATCTAAGTGTACTGTGTGCAAGAGGTATGGACATGCTACAGAGGAGTGTTGGTTTAAAAATAAGCCTGCTAAGGTGTGGAGGCCAAAGCAACAACCCACAAAAATCCCAGTTGCTCAGAGGGTTGTTGATGATGATGGTTTCATCACCATCAAATCCAGGAGAGGTGGATCTGTGGCACAGAGGGCCGCTCCAGCTGAGGGTACTGTTCTTCATACTGATATACAGAATTCTTTTGGTGTTTTGTAGGGGAAAGGGAGTAAAGAGGAAGCTACTCAGGAAGTGACTCAACTTCAGGAGGATGGCAACAGTTTAAGGGAGCAGGGGTTGATCACCCATATCCCTAATGGATAATATTCTATTTTGGAATACCAGGGGGCTGAACAGCTTTAGCAAACAAAGTAGAGTGAGGGATTTTATCCAACACCATCATGCTAAGCTAGTCTGCCTCTTGGAAACTAAGGTCAAGGCCAAGAATGCTGGGGCCTTGTACCTAAACATATGTCCTGGGTGGTGTTTAACTTCAAACTTACCTTGGCATGGTAAGGGTAGAGTTGTGGTAGCCTGGGATCCTCATGTTTTCCAAGTGGACATCAGGGAGTGTACAGATCAACTAGTCCATTGTAAAGTGCAGCCAAAACATGCTGAAGCCTTTTTCTGCACCTTTATATATGCTTACAATAAAGGTGTAGAAAGAAAGCCTATATGGAGGGATCTTTGTACTTTGGCAAGAGGTTTGAAAGGACCTTGGGTCTGGGGTGGTGACTTCAATATCATCCTTAATGATGATGAGAAAACTGGAGAGATACATACCAAAAGAGAAATGGAGGAGTTCCAACAGTGTGTAGCTAGTTGTGGCATGGAGGATATCAAGTTTAGTGGTAGATGGTTCACTTGGAACAATAAACAAGATGAACATAGCAGAGTGATGTCCAAGATTGATAGAGTTATGGCCAACACAGATTGGTTAGCATACTACACCAACTCAGAGGTCACCTTCCTTCCTGAAGGGGATTTTAACCATAGCCCTGCTCTGTTAAGGAGCTATGAGGAGGTGCAGGGGTATAAGCCTTTTAGATTTTTTAATCTTTGGTGTACACATGAGGGATACCAGGAGATGATTAGGGAGCATTGGTCCACTCAAATCCAAGGCTACACAATGTTCCAATTTACTCAAAAACTTAAACTTCTTAAGCCTATTCTGAAGAAGTTTAATAAGGGGCAGGTTGGTGATGTTGCTAGCAATGTGAAAGAAGCTTCAAAAAGGTTGGAGATAGCTCAGGAAGCAATGCACAAGAACCCTACAGATACTGTTTTGATCAGAAAAGAGTATGAGGCTGCACAGATCTTCAGTAAAGCTAACCTTGAGTTACTTGGATTCCTCAAGTAGAAGGCAAAAGAAGAATGGATAGATATGGGGGATGAAAACACTTCTGTGTTCCACCAAGCAGTTAAAGCTAGATTGAACAAGAATCGAATCAACACTATTCAAGACAATGAAGGAAATTGGATTACAGACCCTCAACAAGTTTGTGATCAATTCATTAATCATTTTGCTAGGTTTATGAATGATAGCCAGTTAGTTTCCAAGATTAAAGGCCAAATTATCCAGCAAGGGGCAGTCCTATCAGAGGAAATGCAAGATATACTGAAGATGTCCTTCACTGCAGCTGAAATTAAGGAAGCTTTATGGTCCATTCCTGATGAGAAAGCACCAGGTATTGATGGCTATGGAAGCTACTTCTTTAAAGCAAGCTGGGAAGTTGTGGGGGCTGACTTAGTAGCTACTGTTCAGGAGTTTTTCCAAACAGGTGAGATGCTTAGAGTAGTTAACACTACTTCAATCTCACTAGTTCCAAAGATCAACTGCCCTAGTAAAGTCTATGAATATAGACCAATAGCTTGTTGTTCTGTACTTTATAAATGTATCTCTAAGCTAATCTGTTCTAGGCTCAAAACTGTTCTACCTCATATTGTCTCCCAAAATCAAGGAGCCTTTATCTGTGGTAGAAGTATCCTGAACAACATCTTGGTTTGCCAAGATCTTGTGAGACATTATGCTAGGAAAAATGCATCTCCTAGCTGTATGATGAAGATTGATCTCCAAAAGGCGTATGATACTGTTGAATGGAGTTTCTTGGCTGACTTGATGGAAGCATTGAAGTTCCCAAAACAGTTTATAAAACTGATTATGGCATGTATTACAACTACTAGCTTCACTCTGCTTATAAATGGAACCAGTCAAGGTTTTTTCAATTCCAAAAGAGGCTTGAGACAAGGTGATCCTGTTTCTCCTCTTTTGTTCACACTTTGTATGGAGTATCTGACAAGGACACTGAAATACCTAGGGGGGAGGAAGGATTTTAAATTCCACCCTAGATGTGCTGACTTGAAGCTGAATAATCTATGCTTTGCTGATGACCTCCTGGTGTTTTGCAAAGGGGAAATACAGAGTGCTAGGTTGCTTCTCCAAGGCCTTAAACATTTTGAATTAGTCTCAGGGCTAGTGGCCAACAAGGGGAAATCTGAACTGTATCATGTTAACATGGCTGAAGATGAGGTGGCCAAACTGGTTGAGAAATCTGGTTTCAAGTTAGGGATGATTCCCTTCAGAAATCTAGGCATGCTAATTTGCAACAAGAAGCTCACCAACCAGGACTGTGATCAACTGGTCAACAAGATAGTGCAAAGAATCACAGGTTGGCAAGCAAAGCATCTCTCGTTTGCTGGCAGATTACAGCTTGTGAATTCAGTACTGATGAGTGTTCGCACATATTGGATGCAAATTATAATTCTTCCAAAGTCGGTGATTGCAAGAGTCAATAAGCTCTGTAGAAGGTATCTATGGGAAGGGAAAACTGAAGGTTGTAAAACTGGTTTTGTCAACTGGACAGCAGTTTGCAAGTCAAGGAAGCATGGAGGTTTGGGGGTGAGAGACCTAGCCCTCTAGAATAGGATTGTTGTAGGGAAGATAGCTTGGCAAATAGCTGAAAAGAAAGATAACCTGTGGGTTAAGTGGGTCCATAGTGTTTATTTGAAAGAGCAAGAATGGTGGGGGTACACACCCACCACCACTGGCAGCTGGATATGGAAACAAATATGCAAAGTTTAAAATGAAGTTCATGCCTGGACCAGTTAAGCTTGATGGAGTGGATCATATTCTATAGCCAAAATCTACCATGGCATTAAGAATATGGACAAGAAAGTGGACTGGAAAGGGATTATTTGGAACAAGCTAGCTATGCCAAAGCATAGCTTTTTATGGTGGGTGACTAACCACCAAAGGCTCCCTTTTAGGGACAGATTGGCAAGATTCTTCTATTGTGAAAAGGTGGCATGCTGCATCTGTGATACTCAACAAGAAACACACCAGCACCTCTTCTTTGAATGCCCCTACATCAGGAGGATTTGGCAAGAGGTTGGTAGATGGCTAGGCTTCCCACAGCTGTTTGGCAGTATGAAGCTGTTGCTGCTATGGCTCAGAAGGGGGAGGGGATTTACTGTGGTACAGCAGCAGGTGTGCAGAGCTACTGTGGCTAGCCTTCTGTATCATATATGGAAGGCAAGAAACCAGTCTTATTGGCTGGACAAGACACCATCAGTTAGCTACACAGTTCAAAGAATTCAATTTTTTGTTCTTCAAAGATCAAAGAAACTCTATACTTGTAAATTGAAAGATCGTAGATCAAAGATCAAAGATCAAAGAAACTCTATACTTGTAAATTGAAAGATCAAAGATCAAAGATCAAAGATCAAAGAAACTCTATACTTGTAAATTGAAAGAAAAAGATAGGATATGGATTAACAACCTTTACTTGTAAATGATTTGAGTTGGGGTCTGTCCCTTCCAAATGGTAGGTTGTAAAAAGTTCCTTTGATGATATACAACTCTAAAAGTACCAAACAAAAAAAAAGGTTTAAAAAATAAGTTTCCAGATTGAGACGAAATTATTCTAGTAGGTTTCAATAACCAAAAAAATATGGAGTGCCAAATATGGTGGAAAAAGGCGGTCGTATGAGGTGGTTTTTAGTCACATATACTCCTTAACGGCACTCAGTTTACGTTGATGGAAAAAAAGGTTTCAAAAAAATGTTTCCTTATTAAAACGAAATTTTTGTAGTAGGTTTCATTAACCAAAAAAATATGGAATGCCAAATATGGGGCAAAAAGGCGGTCGTATCAGGTGGTTTTGAGTCACATATGCTCCTTAACGGCACTCAGTCTACGTTGGTGAAAAAAATGTTTCAAAAAAAAGTTTTCAGATTGAGACGAAATTTTTGTAGCAGGTTTCAGTAACCAAAATAATATGGAATGCCAAATATGGGGCAAAATGGTGGTCGTATGAGGTGGTTTTGAATCACATATGCTCCTTAACGGCACTCAGTCTACGTTGACGGTAAAAAAGGTTTCAAAAAACAGTTTCCTTATTGAGACGAAAATTTTGAAGTAGGCTTCAATAACCAACAAAATATGGAATGCCAAATAAGGGGCAAAAAGGCGGTCGTATGAGGTGGTTTTGAGTCACATATGCTCCTTAACGGCACTCAGTCTACGTTGGTGGAAAAAAAGGTTTCAAATTAAAGTTTCCAGATTGAAAAAATAAATTTGTAGTAGGATTCAGTAACCAAAATAATATGGAATGCCAAATATGGGGCAAAAAGGCGGTCGTATCAGGTGGTTTTGACTCACATATTCTCCTTAACGGCACTCAGTCTACGTTGGTGGAAAAAAAAGTTTCCAAATTGAGACGAAATTTTTGTAGTAGGTTTCAGTAACCAAAATAATATGGAATGCCAAATATGGGGGAAAATGGCGGTCGTATGAGGTGGTTTTGAATCACATATGCTCCTTAACGGCACTCAATCTACGTTGACGGAAAAAATGTTTCAAAAAACAGTTTCCTTATTGAGACGAAATTTTTCTAGTAGGTTTCAAAAACCAACAAAATATGGAATGCCAAATAAGAGGCAAAAAGGTGGTCGTATGAGGTGGTTTTGAGTCACATATGCTCCTTAACGGCACTCAGTCTACGTTGGTGGAAAAAAAAGTTTTAAATTAAAGTTTCCAGATTGAGACGATAATTTTGTAGTAGGATTCAGTAACCAAAAAAATATGGAATGCCAAATATGGGGCAAAAATGCGGTCGTATGAGGTGGTTTTAAGTCACATATGCTCCTTAACGGCACTCAGTCTACGTTGATGAAAAAAAAGGTTTCAAAAAAAGTTTTCAGATTTAGACTAAATTTTTGTAGTAGGTTTCAATAACCAAAAAAATATGGAGTGCAAAATATGGTGACAAAAGGCGGTCGTATGAGGTGGTTTTGAGTCACATATGCTCCTTGAAGGAACTCAGTCTACGTAGATGGAAAAAAAGGTTTCAAAAAAAGTTTCCTTATTGAGACGAAAATTTTCTAGTAGGTTTCAGTAACCAACAAAATATGGATGCCAAATAAGGGGCAAAAAGGCGGTGGTATGAGATGGTTTTGAGTCACATATGCTCCTCAACGGCACTCAGTCTACTTTGATGAAAAAAAAAAGTTTCCAAAAAAAGTTTCCAGATTGAGACGAAATTTTTGTATTATGTTTCAATAACCAAAAAATATAGAATGCCAAATATGGGGCAAAAAAGCGGTCGTACGAGGTGGTTTTGAGTCACATATGCTCTTTAACGGCACTCAGTCTACGTTGGTGGAAAAAAGGGTTTCAAGAAAAAGCTTCCAGATTGAGAAGAAATTTTTGTGGTAGGTTTAAATAACAAAAAAAAAATGGAATGCCAAATATGGGGAAAAAAGGCGGTCGTATGAGGTGGTTTTGAGTCACATATGCTCCTTAACGGCACTCAGTCTATCTTGGTGGAAAAAAGGTTTCAAAAAAAGTTTCTAGATTGAGACTAAATTTTTGTAGTAGGTTTCAATAACCAAAAAAATATGCAGTGCCAAATATGGTGTAAAAAGGCGGTCGTATGAG
Organism: Patellifolia procumbens; assembly: GCA_947645195.1. NCBI lineage: Eukaryota > Viridiplantae > Streptophyta > Magnoliopsida > Caryophyllales > Amaranthaceae > Patellifolia > Patellifolia procumbens. The sequence continues at coordinate 53,664 of CANSGD010001248.1, read as the reverse complement.
GTGGTTTTGAGTCACATATGCTCCTTAACGACACTCAATCTACGTTGATGGAAAAAGGTTTCAAAAAAAATTTCCTTATTGAGACAAAATTTTTCTAGTAGGTTTCAATAACCAATGAAATATGGATGCCAAATAAGGGGCAAAAAGGCGGTCCTATGAGGTGGTTTTGAGTCACATATGCTCCTTAACGGCACTCAGTCTACGTTGATGGAAAAAAAGGTTTCAAAAAAAAGTTTCTTTATTAAGACGAAATTTTTGTAGTAGGCTTCAATAACCAACAAAATATGGAATGCCAAATAAGGGGCAAAAAGGCGGTCGTATGATGCGGTTTTGAGTCACATATGCTCCTTAACGGCACTCAGTCTACGTTGGTGGAAAAAAAAGTTTCAAATTAAAGTTTCCAGATTGAGAGGAAATTATTTTAGTACGATTCAGTACCCAAAATAATAACGATTCAGTACCCAAAATAATATGGAATGCTATGTATGGAGCAAAATGGCGGTCGTATGAGGTGGTTTTGAATCACATATGCTCCTTAACGACACTCAGTCTACGTTGACGGAAAAAAAGGTTTCAAAAAACAGTTTCCTTATTGTGACGAAATTTTTGTAGTAGGTTTCAATAACCAACAAAATATAGAATGCAAAATATGGGGCAAAAAGGCGGTCGTATCAGGTGGTTTTGAGTCACATATGCTCCTTAACGGCACTAAGTCTACGTTGGTGGAAAAAAAGGTTTCAAATTAAAGTTTCCAAATTTAGACGAACTTTTCGTAGTAGGATTCAGTAACAAAAAAATATGGAATGCCAAATATGGGGCAAAAAGGCGGTCGAATGAGGTGGTTTTGAGTCACATATGCCTTTCAACGGCACTCAGTCTACGTTGATGAAAAAAAGGGTTTCAAAAAAAAGTGTCCAGATTTAGACTAAATTTTTGTAGTAGGTTTCAATAACCAAAAAAATATGGAGTGCCAAATATGATGCAAAAAGGCGGTCGTATGAGGTGGTTTTGAGTCACATATGCTCCTTAAAGGCACTCAGTCTACGTAGATGGAAAAAAAGATTTCAAAAAAGGTTTCCTTATTGAGACGAAAATTTTCTAGTAGGTTTCAATAACCAACGAAATATGGATGCCAAATAAGGGGCAAAAAGGCGGTAGTATGAGATGGTTTTGAGTCACATATGCTCCTTAACGGCACTAAGTCTACGTTGGTGGAAAAGAAGGTTTCAAATTAAAGTTTCCAGATTTAGACGAAATTTTCGTAGTAGGATTCAGTAACCAAAAAATATATGGAATGCCAAATATGGGGCAAAAAGGCGGTCGTATGAGGTGGTTTTGAGTCACATATGCTCCTTAACGGCACTTAGTCTACGTTGATGAAAAAAAAGGTTTCAAAAAAAAGTTTCCAGATTTAGACTAAATTTTTGTAGTAGGTTTAAATAACCAAAAAAAATATGGAGTGCCAAATATGGTGCAAAAAGGAGGTCGTATGAGGTGGTTTTGAGTCACATATGCTCCATAAAGGCACTCAGTCTACGTAGATGGAAAAAAAGGTTTCAAAAAAAGTTTCCTTATTGAGACGAAATTTTTGTAGTAGGTTTCAATAACCAACAAAATATGGATGCCAAATAAGGGGCAAAAAGGCGGTGGTATGAGATGGTTTTGAGTCACATATGCTCTCCTTAACGGCACTTAGTCTACTTTGATGAAAAAAAAAAGTTTCCAAAAAAAGTTTCTAGATTGAGACGAAATTTTTGTATTAGGTTTCAATAACCAAAAAAATATGGAATGCCAAATATGGGGCAAAAAGGCGGTCGTATGAGGTGGTTTTGAGTCACATATGCTCTTTAACGGCACTCACTCTACGTTGGTGGAAAAAAAGGTTTTAAGAAAAAGTTTCCAGATTGAGAAGAAATTTTTGTGGTATGTTTCAATAACCAAAAAAATATGGAGTGCCAAATATGGTGGAAAAAGGCGGTCGTATGAGGTGGTTTTTAGTCACATATGCTCCTTAACGGTACTCAGTTTACGTTGATGGAAAAAAAGGTTTCAAAAAAATGTTTCCTTATTAAAACGAAATTCTTGTAGTAGGTTTCATTAACCCAAAAAATATGGAATGCCAAATATGGGGCAAAAAGGCGGTCGTATCAGGTGGTTTTGAGTCACATATGCTCCTTAACGGCACTGAGTCTACGTTGGTGGAAAAAAATGTTTCAAAAAAAAGTTTCCAGATTGAGACGAAATTTTTGTAGTAGGTTTCAGTAACCAAAATAATATGGAATGCAAAATATAGGGCAAAATGGCGGTCGTATTAGGTGGTTTTGAATCACATATGCTCCTTAACGGCACTCAGTCTACGTTGACGGAAAAAAGGTTTCAAAAAACAGTTTCCTTATTGAGACGAAATTTTTGTAGTAGGTTTCAATAACCAACAAAATATGGAATGCCAAATATAGGGCAAAAAGGCAGTCGTATCAGGTGGTTTTGAGTCACATATTCTCCTTAACGGCACTCAGTCTACGTTGGTGGAAAAAAAGTTTCCAAATTGAGACGAAATTTTTGTAGTATGTTTCAGTAACCAAAATAATATGGAATGCCAAATATGGGGGAAAATGGTGGTCGTATGAGGTGGTTTTGACTCACATATGCTCCTTAACGGCACTCAGTCTACGTTGACGGAAAAAAATGTTTCAAAAACAGTTTCCTTATTGAGACGAAATTTTCTAGTAGGTTTCAATAACCAACAAAATATGGAATGCCAAATAAGGGGCAAAAAGGTGGTCGTATGAGGTGGTTTTGAGTCACATATGCTCCTTAACGGCACTCAGTCTACGTTGGTGGAAAAAAAGGTTTTAAATTAAAGTTTCCAGATTGAGACGATAATTTTGTAGTAGGATTCAGTAACCAAAAAAATATGGAATGCCAAATATGGGGCAAAAAGGCGGTCGGATGAGGTGGTTTTAAGTCACATATGCTCCTTAACGGCACTCAGTCTACGTTGATGAAAAAAAAGGTTTCAAAAAAAACTTTCCAGATTTAGACTAAATTTTTGTAGTAGGTTTCAATAACCAAAAAAATATGGAGTGCAAAATATGGTGTAAAAAGGCGGTCGTATGAGGTGGTTTTGAGTCACATATGCTCCTTAACGACACTCAATCTACGTTGATGGAAAAAGGTTTCAAAAAAAATTTCCTTATTGAGACAAAATTTTTCTAGTAGGTTTCAATAACCAATGAAATATGGATTCCAAATAAGGGGCAAAAAGGCGGTCCTATGAGGTGGTTTTGAGTCACATATGCTCCTTAACGGCACTAAGTCTACGTTGATGGAAAAAAAGGTTTCAAAAAAAAGTTTCTTTATTAAGACGAAATTTTTTTAGTAGGCTTCAATAACCAACAAAATATGGAATGCCAAATAAGGGGCAAAAAGGCGGTCGTATGATGCGGTTTTGAGTCACATATGCTCCTTAACGGCACTCAGTCTACGTTGGTGGAAAAAAAGGTTTCAAATTAAAGTTTCCAGATTGAGACGAAATTATTTTAGTACGATTCAGTAACCAAAATAATATGGAATGCTATGTATGGAGCAAAATGGCGGTCGTATGAGGTGGTTTTGAATCACATATGCTCCTTAACGACACTCAGTCTACGTTGACGGAAAAAAAGGTTTCAAAAAACAGTTTCCTTATTGTGACGAAATTTTTGTAGTAGGTTTCAATAACCAACAAAATATAGAATGCAAAATATGGGGCAAAAAGGCGGTCATATCAGGTGGTTTTGAGTCACATATGCTCCTTAACGGCACTAAGTCTACGTTGGTGGAAAAAAAGGTTTCAAATTAAAGTTTCCAGATTTAGACGAAATTTTCGTAGTAGGATTCAGTAACCAAAAAAATATGGAATGCCAAATATGGGGCAAAAAGGCGGTCGTATGAGGTGGTTTTGAGTCACATATGCTCCTTAACGGCACTTAGTCTACGTTGATGAAAAAAAAGGTTTCAAAAAAAAGTTTCCAGATTTAGAATAAATTTTGTAGTAGGTTTAAATAACCAAAAAAATATGGAGTGCCAAATATGGTGCAAAAAGGAGGTCGTATGAGGTGGTTTTGAGACATATATGCTCCTTAAAGGCACTCAGTCTACGTAGATGGAAAAAAAGGTTTCAAAAAAAGTTTCCTTATTGAGACGAAATTTTTGTAGTTGGTTTCAATAACCAACAAAATATGGATGCCAAATAAGGGGCAAAAAGGCGGTGGTATGAGATGGTTTTGAGTCACATATGCTCTCCTTAACGGCACTTAGTCTACTTTGATGAAAAAAAAAGTTTCCAAAAAAAGTTTCTAGATTGAGACGAAATTTTTGTATTAGGTTTCAATAACCAAAAAAATATGGAATGCCAAATATGGGGCAAAAAGGCGGTCGTATGAGGTGGTTTTGAGTCACATATGCTCTTTAACGGCACTCACTCTACGTTGGTGGAAAAAAAGGTTTTAAGAAAAAGTATCCAGATTGAGAAGAAATTTTTGTGGTATGTTTCAATAACCAAAAAAATATGGAGTGCCAAATATGGTGGAAAAAGGCGGTCGTATGAGGTGGTTTTTAGTCACATATGCTCCTTAACGGCACTCAGTTTACGTTGATGGAAAAAAAGGTTTCAAAAAAATGTTTCCTTATTAAAACGAAATTCTTGTAGTAGGTTTCATTAACCCAAAAAATATGGAATGCCAAATATGGGGCAAAAAGGCGGTCGTATCAGGTGGTTTTGAGTCACATATGCTCCTTAACGGCACTGAGTCTACGTTGGTGGAAAAAAATGTTTCAAAAAAAAGTTTCCAGATTGAGACGAAATTTTTGTAGTAGGTTTCAGTAACCAAAATAATATGGAATGCAAAATATAGGGCAAAATGGCGGTCGTATGAGGTGGTTTTGAATCACATATGCTCCTTAACGGCACTCAGTCTACGTTGACGGAAAAAAAGGTTTCAAAAAACAGTTTCCTTATTGAGACGAAATTTTTGTAGTAGGTTTCAATAACCAACAAAATATGGAATGCCAAATATAGGGCAAAAAGGCAGTCGTATCAGGTGGTTTTGAGTCACATATTCTCCTTAACGGCACTCAGTCTACGTTGGTGGAAAAAAAGTTTCCAAATTGAGACGAAATTTTTGTAGTATGTTTCAGTAACCAAAATAATATGGAATGCCAAATATGGGGGAAAATGGTGGTCGTATGAGGTGGTTTTGAATCACATATGCTCCTTAACGGCACTCAGTCTACGTTGACGGAAAAAAATGTTTCAAAAAACAGTTTCCTTATTGAGACGAAATTTTTCTAGTAGGTTTCAATAACCAACAAAATATGGAATGCCAAATAAGGGGCAAAAAGGTGGTCGTATGAGGTGGTTTTGAATCACATATGCTCCTTAACGGCACTCAGTCTACGTTGACGGAAAAAAATGTTTCAAAAAACAGTTTCCTAATTGAGACGAAAATTTTCTAGTAGGTTTCAATAACCAACAAAATATGGAATGCCAAATAAGGGGCAAAAAGGTGGTCGTATGAGGTGGTTTTGAGTCACATATGCTCCTTAACGGCACTCAGTCTACGTTGGTGGAAAAAAAGGTTTTAAATTAAAGTTTCCAGATTGAGACGATAATTTTGTAGTAGGATTCAGTAACCAAAAAAATATGGAATGCCAAATATGGGGCAAAAAGGCGGTCGGATGAGGTGGTTTTAAGTCACATATGCTCCTTAACGGCACTCAGTCTACGTTGATGAAAAAAAAGGTTTCAAAAAAAAGTTTCCAGATTTGGACTAAATTTTTCTAGTAGGTTTCAATAACCAAAACAATATGGAGTGCCAAATATGGTGTAAAAAGGCGGTCGTATGAGGTGGTTTTGAGTCACATATGCTCCTTAACGACTCTAAATCTACGTTGATGGAAAAAGGTTTCAAAAAAAATTTCCTTATTGAGACAAAATTTTTCTAGTAGGTTTCAATAACCAATGAAATATGGATGCCAAATAAGGGGCAAAAAGGCGGTCCTATGAGGTGGTTTTGAGTCACATATGCGCCTTAACGGCACTCAGCCTACGTTGATGGAAAAAAAGGTTTCAAAAAAAAGTTTCTTTATTAAGACGAAATTTTTGTAGTAGGCTTCAATAACCAACAAAATATGGAATGCCAAATAAGGGGCAAAAAGGCGATCGTATGATGCGGTTTTGAGTCACATATGCTCCTTAACGGCACTCAGTCTACTCAGTCTACGTTGGTGGAAAAAAAGGTTTCAAATTAAAGTTTCCAGATTGAGACGAAATTATTTTAGTACGATTCAGTACCCAAAATAATATGGAATGCTATGTATGGAGCAAAATGGCGGTCGTATGAGGTGGTTTTGAATCACATATGCTCCTTAACGACACTCAGTCTACGTTGACGGAAAAAAAGGTTTCAAAAAACAGTTTCCTTATTGTGACGAAATTTTTGTAGTAGGTTTCAATAACCAACAAAATATAGAATGCAAAATATGGGGCAAAAAGGCGGTCGTATCAGGTGGTTTTGAGTCACATATGCTCCTTAACGGTACTAAGTCTACGTTGGTGGAAAAAAAGGTTTCAAATTAAAGTTTCCAAATTTAGACGAACTTTTCGTAGTAGGATTCAGTAACAAAAAAATATGGAATGCCAAATATGGGGCAAAAAGGCGGTCGTATGAGGTGGTTTTGAGTCACATATGCCTTTCAACGGCACTCAGTCTACGTTGATGAAAAAAAGGGTTTCAAAAAAAAGTTTCCAGATTTAGACTAAATTTTTGTAGTAGGTTTCAATAACCAAAAAAATATGGAGTGCCAAATAAGATGCAAAAAGGCGGTCGTATGAGGTGGTTTTGAGTCACATATGCTCCTTAAAGGCACTCAGTCTACGTAGATGGAAAAAAAGATTTCAAAAAAAGTTTCCTTATTGAGACGAAAATTTTCTAGTAGGTTTCAATAACCAACAAAATATGGATGCCAAATAAGGGGCAAAAAGGCGGTAGTATGAGATGGTTTTGAGTCACATATGCTCCTTAACGGCACTAAGTCTACGTTGGTGGAAAAGAAGGTTTCAAATTAAAGTTTCCAGATTTAGACGAAATTTTCGTAGTAGGATTCAGTAACCAAAAAAATATGGAATGCCAAATATGGGGCAAAAAGGCGGTCGTATGAGGTGGTTTTGAGTCACATATGCTCCTTAACGGCACTTAGTCTACGTTGATGAAAAAAAAGGTTTCAAAAAAAAGTTTCCAGATTTAGACTAAATTTTTGTAGTAGGTTTAAATAACCAAAAAAATATGGAGTGCCAAATATGGTGCAAAAAGGAGGTCGTATGAGGTGGTTTTGAGTCACATATGCTCCTTAAAGGCACTCAGTCTACGTAGATGGAAAAAAAGGTTTCAAAAAAAGTTTCCTTATTGAGACGAAATTTTTGTAGTAGGTTTCAATAACCAACAAAATATGGATGCCAAATAAGGGGCAAAAAGGCGATGGTATGAGATGGTTTTGAGTCACATATGCTCTCCTTAACGGCACTTAGTCTACTTTGATGAAAAAAAAAAGTTTCCAAAAAAAGTTTCTAGATTGAGACGAAATTTTTGTATTAGGTTTCAATAACCAAAAAAATATGGAATGCCAAATATGGGGCAAAATGGCGGTCGTATGAGGTGGTTTTCAATCACATATGCTCCTTAACGGCACTCAGTCTACGTTGACGGAAAAAAATGTTTCAAAAACAGTTTCCTTATTGAGACGAAATTTTTGTAGTAGGTTTCAATAACCAACAAAATATGGAATGCCAAATATGGGGCAAAAAGGCGGTCGTATGAGGTGGTTTTGAGTCACATATGCTCTTTAACGGCACTCACTCTACGTTGGTGGAAAAAAAGGTTTTAAGAAAAAGTTTCCAGATTGAGAAGAAATTTTTGTGGTATGTTTCAATAACCAAAAAAATATGGAGTGCCAAATATGGTGGAAAAAGGCGGTCGTATGAGGAGTTTTTAGTCACATATGCTCCTTAACGGCACTCAGTTTACGTTGATGGAAAAAAAGGTTTCAAAAAAATGTTTCCTTATTAAGACGAAATTCTTGTAGTAGGCATCATTAACCCAAAAAATATGGAATGCCAAATATGGGGCAAAAAGGCGGTCGTATCAGGTGGTTTTGAGTCACATATGCTCCTTAACGGCAGTCAGTCTACGTTGGTGGAAAAAAATGTTTCAAAAAAAAGTTTCTAGATTGAAACGAAATTTTTGTAGTAGGTTTCAGTAACCGAAATAATATGGAATGCCAAATATAGGGCAAAATGGCGGTCGTATGAGGTGGTTTTGAATCACATATGCTCCTTAACGGCACTTAGTCTACGTTGACGGAAAAAGAGGTTTCAAAAAACAGTTTCCTTATTGAGACGAAATTTTTGTAGTAGGTTTCAATAACCAACAAAATATGGAATGCCAAATATGGGGCAAAAAGGCAGTCGTATCAGGTGGTTTTGAGTCACATCTTCTCCTTAACGGCGCTCAGTCTACGTTAGTGGAAAAAAAGTTTCCAAATTGAGACGAAATTTTTGTAGTATGTTTCAGTAACCAAAATAATATGGAATGCCAAATATGGGGGAAAATGGGTGTCGTATGAGGTGGTTTTGAATCACATATGCTCCTTAACGGCACTCAGTCTACGTTGACGGAAAAAAATGTTTCAAAAAACAGTTTCCTTATTGCGACGAAATTTTTCTAGTAGGTTTCAATAACCAACAAAATATGGAATGCCAAATAAGGGGCAAAAAGGTGGTCGTATGAGGTGGTTTTGAGTCACATATGCTCCTTAACGGCACTCAGTCTACGTTGGTGGAAATAAAGGTTTTAAATTAAAGTTTCCAGATTGAGACAATAATTTTGTAGTAGGATTCAGTAACCAAAAAAATATGGAATGCCAAATATGGGGCAAAAAGGCGGTCGGATGAGGTGGTTTTAAGTCACATATGCTCCTTAACGGCACTCAGTCTACGTTGATGAAAAAAAAGGTTTCAAAAAAAAGTTTCCAGATTTAGACTAAATATTTGTAGTAGGTTTCAATAACCAAAAAAATATGGAGTGCCAAATATGGTGCAAAAAGGTGGTCGTATGAGGTGGTTTTGAGTCACATATGCTCCTTAAAGGAACTCAGTCTACGTAGATGGAAAAAAAGGTTTCAAAAAAAGTTTCCTTATTGAGACGAAAATTTTCTAGTAGGTTTCAGTAACCAACAAAATATGGATGCCAAATAAGGGGAAAAAAGGCGGTGGTATGAGATGGTTTTGAGTCACATATGCTCCTTATCAGCACTCAGTCTACTTTGATGAAAAAAAAATTTTCCAAAAAAGGTTTCCAGATTGAGACGAAAATTTTGTATTATGTTTCAATAACCAAAAAAATATGGAATGCCAAATATGGGGCAAAAAAGCGGTCGGACGAGGTAGTTTTGAGTCACATATGCTCTTTAACGGCACTCAGTCTACGTTGGTGGAAAAAAGGGTTTCAAGAAAAAGTTTCCAGATTGAGAAGAAATTTTTGTGGTAGGTTTAAATAACAAAAAAAAAATGGAATGCCAAATATGGGGCAAAAAGGCGGTCTTATGAGGTGGTTTTGAGTCACATATGCTCCTTAACGGCACTCAGTCTATCTTGGTGGAAAAAAGGTTTCAAATTAAAGTTTCCAGATTGAGACGAAATTTTTTTAGTACGATTCAGTAACCAAAATAATATGGAATGCTATGTATGGAGCAAAATGGCGGTCGTATGAGGTGGTTTTGAATCACATATGCTCCTTAACGACACTCAGTCTACGTTGACGGAAAAAAAGGTTTCCAAAAACAGTTTCCTTATTGTGACGAAATTTTTGTAGTAGGTTTCAATAACCAACAAAATATAGAATGCCAAATATGGGGCAAAAAGGCGGTCATATCAGGTGGTTTTGAGTCACATATGCTCCTTAACGGCACTAAGTCTACGTTGGTGGAAAAAAAGGTTTCAAATTAAAGTTTCCAAATTTAGACGAACTTTTCGTAGTTGGATTCAGTAACAAAAAAAATATGGAATGCCAAATATAGGGCAAAAAGGCGGTCGTATGAGGTGGTTTTGAGTCACATATGCTCCTTAACGGCACTCAGTCTACGTTGATGAAAAAAAGGGTTTCAAAAAAAAGTTTCCAGATTTAGACTAAATTTTTGTAGTAGGTTTCAATAACCAAAAAAATATGGAGTGCCAAATATGGTGCAAAAAGGCGGTCGTATGAGGTGGTTTTGAGTCACATATGCTCCTTAAAGGCACTTAGTCTACGTAGATGGAAAAAAAGATTTCAAAAAAAGTTTCCTTGTTGAGACTAAAATTTTCTAGTAGGTTTCAATAACCAACAAAACATGGATGCCAAATAAGGGGCAAAAAGGCGGTAGTATGAGATGGTTTTGAGTCACAAATGCTCCGTAACGGCACTAAGTCTACGTTGGTGGAAAAAAAGGTTTCAAATTAAAGTTTCCAGATTTAGACGAAATTTTCGTAGTAGGATTCAGTAACCAAAAAATATGGAATGCCAAATATGGGGCAAAAAGGCGGTCGTATGAGGTGGTTTTGAGTCACATATGCTCCTTAACGGCACTCAGTCTACGTAGATGGAAAAAAATGTTTCAAAAACAGTTTCCTTATTGAGACGAAATTTTTGTAGTAGGTTTCAATAACCAACAAAATATGGAATGCCAAATATGGGGCAAAAAGGCGGTCGTATGAGGTGGTTTTGAGTCACATATGCTCTTTAACGGCACTCAGTCTACGTTGGTGGAAAAAAAGGTTTCAAGAAAAAGTTTCCAGATTGAGAAGAAATTTTTGTGGTATGTTTCAATAACCAAAAAAATATGGAGTGCCAAATATGGTGGAAAAAGACGGTCGTATGAGGTGGTTTTTAGTCACATATGCTCCTTAACGGCACTCAGTTTACGTTGATGGAAAAAAAGGTTTCAAAAAAATGTTTCCTTATTAAAACGAAATTTTTGTAGTAGGTTTCATTAACCCAAAAAATATGGAATGCTAAATATGGGGCAAAAAGGCGGTCGTATCAGGTGGTTTTAAGTCACATATGCTCCTTAACGGCACTCAGTCTACGTTGGTGGAAAAAAATGTTTCAAAAAAAAGTTTCCAGATTGAGACGAAAATTTTGTAGTAGGTTTCAGTAACCAAAATAATATGGAATGACAAATATGGGGCAAAATGGCGGTCGTATGAGGTGGTTTTGAATCACATATGCTCCTTAACGGCACTCAGTCTATGTTGACGGAAAAAAAGGTTTCAAAAAACAGTTTCCTTATTGAAACGAAATTTTTGTAGTAGGTTTCAATAACTAACAAAATATGGAATGCCAAATATGGGGCAAAAAGGCGGTCGTATCAGGTGGTTTTGAGTCACATATTCTCCTTAACGGCACTCAGTCTACGTTGGTGGAAAAATAAGTTTCCAAATTGAGACGAAATTTTTGTAGTAGGTTTCAGTAACCAAAATAATATGGAATGCCAAATATGGGGGAAAATGGTGGTCGGATGAGGTGGTTTTGAATCACATATGCTCCTTAACGGCACTCAGTCTACGTTGACGGAAAAAAATGTTTGAAAAAACAGTTTCCTTATTGAGACGAAATTTTTCTAGTAGGTTTCAATAACCAACAAAATATGGAATGCCAAATAAGGGGCAAAAAGGTGGTCGTATGAGGTGGTTTTGAGTCACATATGCTCCTTAACGGCACTCAGTCTACGTTGGTGGAGAAAAAGGTTTGAAATTAAAGTTTCCAGATTGAGACGATAATTTTGTAGTAGGATTCAGTAACCAAAAAAATATGGAATGCCAAATATGGGGCAAAAAGGCGGTCGTATGAGGTGGTTTTGAGTCACATATGCTCCTTAACGGCACTCAGTCTACTCAGTCTACGTTGGTGGAAAAAAATGTTTCAAAAAAAAGTTTCCAGATTGAGACGGAAATTTTGTAGTAGGTTTCAGTAACCAAAATAATATGGAATGACAAATATGGGGCAAAATGGCGGTCGTATGAGGTGGTTTTGAATCACATATGCTCCTTAACGGCACTCAGTCTATGTTGACGGAAAAAAAAGGTTTCAAAAAACAGTTTCCTTATTGAGACGAAATTTTTGTAGTAGGTTTCAATAACCAACAAAATATGGAATGCCAAATATGGGGCAAAAAGGCGGTCGTATCAGGTGGTTTTGAGTCACATATTCTCCTGAACGGCACTCAGTCTACCTTGGTGGAAAAATAAGTTTCCAAATTGAGACGAAATTTTTGTAGTAGGTTTCAGTAACCAAAATAATATGGAATGCCAAATATGGGGAAAAATGGTGGTCGGATGAGGTGGTTTTGAATCACATATGCTCCTTAACGGCACTCAGTCTACGTTGACGGAAAAACATGATTCAAAAAACAGTTTCCTTATTGAGACGAAAATTTTCTAGTAGGTTTCAATAACCAACAAAATATGGAATGCCAAATAAGGGGCAAAAAGGTGGTCGTATGAGGTGGTTTTGAGTCACATATGCTCCTTAACGGCACTCAGTCTACGTTGGTGAAAAAAAGGGTTTTAAGAAAAAGTTTCCAGATTGAGAAGAAATATTTGTGGTAGGTTTAAATAACAAAAAAAATGGAATGCCAAATATGGGGCAAAAAGGCGGTCGTATGAGGTGGTTTTGAGTCACATATGCTCCTTAACGGCACTCAGTCTATCTTGGTGGAAAAAAGGTTTCAAAAAAAGTTTCCAAATTGAGACGAAATTTTTGTATTAGGTTTCAATAACCAAAAAAATATGGAGTGCCAAATATGGTGCAAAAAGGCGGTCGTATGAGGTGGTTTTGAGTCACATATGCTCCTTAACGGCACTCGGTCTACGTTGGTGGAAAAAAAGGTTTCAAGAAAAAGTTTCCAGATTGAGAAGAATTTTTTGTGGTATGTTTCAATAACCAAAAAAATATTGACTGCCAAATATGGTGGAAAAAGTCGGTCGTATGAGATGGTTTTTAGTCACATATGCTCCTTAACGGCACTCAGTTTACGTTGATGGAAAAAAAGATTTCAAAAAAATGTTTCCTTATTAAAACGAAATTTTTGTAGTAGGTTTCATTAACCCAAAAAATATGGAATGCCAAATATGGGGCAAAAAGGCGGTCGTATCAGGTGGTTTTGAGTCACATATAATCCTTAACGGCACTCAGTCTACGTTGGTGGAAAAAAATGTTTCGAAAAAGAGTTTCCCGATTGAGACGAAATTTTTGTAGTAGGTTTCAGTAACCAAAATAATATGGAATGCCAAATATGGAGCAAAATGGCGGTCGTATGAGGTGGTTTTGAATCACATATGCTCCTTAACGGCACTCAGTCTACGTTGATGAAAAAAAAGGTTTCAAAAAAAAGTTTCCAGATTTAGACTAAATATTTGTAGTAGGTTTCAATAACCAAAAAAATATGGAGTGCCAAATATGGTGCAAAAAGGTGGTCGTATGAGGTGGTTTTGAGTCACATATGCTCCTTAAAGGAACTCAGTCTACGTAGATGGAAAAAAAGGTTTCAAAAAAAGTTTCCTTATTGAGACGAAAATTTTCTAGTAGGTTTCAGTAACCAACAAAATATGGATGCCAAATAAGGGGAAAAAAGGCGGTGGTATGAGATGGTTTTGAGTCACATATGCTCCTTATCAGCACTCAGTCTACTTTGATGAAAAAAAAATTTTCCAAAAAAGGTTTCCAGATTGAGACGAAAATTTTGTATTATGTTTCAATAACCAAAAAAATATGGAATGCCAAATATGGGGCAAAAAGGCGGTCGTATCAGGTGGTTTTGAGTCACATATTCTCCTTAACGGCACTCAGTCTACCTTGGTGGAAAAATAAGTTTCCAAATTGAGACGAAATTTTTGTAGTAGGTTTCAGTAACCAAAATAATATGGAATGCCAAATATGGGGAAAAATGGTGGTCGGATGAGGTGGTTTTGAATCACATATGCTCCTTAACGGCACTCAGTCTACGTTGACGGAAAAACATGATTCAAAAAACAGTTTCCTTATTGAGACGAAATTTTTCTAGTAGGTTTCAATAACCAACAAAATATGGAATGCCAAATAAGGGGCAAAAAGGTGGTCGTATGAGGTGGTTTTGAGTCACATATGCTCCTTAACGGCACTCAGTCTACGTTGGTGAAAAAAAGGGTTTTAAGAAAAAGTTTCCAGATTGAGAAGAAATATTTGTGGTAGGTTTAAATAACAAAAAAAATGGAATGCCAAATATGGGGCAAAAAGGCGGTCGTATGAGGTGGTTTTGAGTCACATATGCTCCTTAACGGCACTCAGTCTATCTTGGTGGAAAAAAGGTTTCAAAAAAAGTTTCCAAATTGAGACGAAATTTTTGTATTAGGTTTCACTAACCAAAAAAATATGGAGTGCCAAATATGGTGCAAAAAGGCGGTCGTATGAGGTGGTTTTGAGTCACATATGCTCCTTAACGGCACTCGGTCTACGTTGGTGGAAAAAAAGGTTTCAAGAAAAAGTTTCCAGATTGAGAAGAATTTTTTGTGGTATGTTTCAATAACCAAAAAAATATTGACTGCCAAATATGGTGGAAAAAGTCGGTCGTTTGAGATGGTTTTTAGTCACATATGCTCCTTAACGGCACTCAGTTTACGTTGATGGAAAAAAAGATTTCAAAAAAATGTTTCCTTATTAAAACGAAATTTTTGTAGTAGGTTTCATTAACCCAAAAAATATGGAATGCCAAATATGGGGCAAAAAGGCGGTCGTATCAGGTGGTTTTGAGTCACATATAATCCTTAACGGCACTCAGTCTACGTTGGTGGAAAAAAATGTTTCGAAAAAGAGTTTCCCGATTGAGACGAAATTTTTGTAGTAGGTTTCAGTAACCAAAATAATATGGAATGCCAAATATGGAGCAAAATGGCGGTCGTATGAGGTGGTTTTGAATCACATATGCTCCTTAACGGCACTCAGTCTACGTTGACGGAAAAAAAGGTTTCAAAAAATAGTTTCCTTATTGAGACGAAATTTTTGTAGTAGGTTTCAATAACCAACAAAATATGGAATGCCAAATATGGGGCAAAAAGGCGGTCGTATCAGGTGGTTTCGAGTCACATATTCTCCTTAACGGCACTCAGTCTACGTTGGTGGAAAAAAAAGTTTCCAAATTGAGACGAAATTTTTGTAGTAGGTTTAAGTAACCAAAATAATATGGAATGCCAAATATGGGGGAAAATGGTGGTCGTATGAGGTGGTTTTTATTCACATATGCTCCTTAACGGCACTCAGTCTACGTTGACGGAAAAAAATATTTCAAAAAATAGTTTCCTTATTGAGACGAAAATTTTCTAGTAGGTTTCAGTAACCAACAAAATATGGATGCCAAATAAGGGGCAAAAAGGCGGTGGTATGAGATGGTTTTGAGTCACATATGCTCCTTAACCGCACTCACTCTACTTTGATGAAAAAAAAAATTCCAAAAAAAATTTCCACATGGACACGAAAGTTTTGTATTATGTTTCAATAACCAAAAAAATATGGAATGCCAAATATGGGGCAAAAAAGCGGTCGTACGAGGTGGTTTTGAGTCACATATGCTCTTTAACGGCACTCAGTCTACGTTGGTGGAAAAAAGGGTTTTAAGAAAAAGTTTCCAGATTGAGAAGAAATTTTTGTGGTAGGTTTAAATAACAAAAAAAATGGAATGCCAAATAGGGGGCAAAAAGGCGGTCGTATGAGGTGGTTTTGAATCACATATGCTCCTTAACGGCACTCAGTCTATCTTGGTGGAAAAAAGGTTTCAAAAAAAGTTTCTAGATAGAGACTAAAATTTTGTAGTAGGTTTCAATAACCAAAAAAATATGGAGTGCCAAATATGGTGCAAAAAGGCGGTCGTATGAGGTGGTTTTGAGTCACATATGCTCCTTAACGGCACTCAGTCTACGTTGATGGAAAAAAAGGTTTCAAAAAAAATTTCCTTATTGTGACGAAATTATTGTAGTAGGTTTCAATAACCAACAATATATAGAATGCCAAATATGGGGCAAAAAGGCGGTCGTATCAGGTGGTTTTGTGTCACGTATGCTCCTTAACGGCACTAAGTCTACGTTGGTGGAAAAAAAGGTTTCAAATTAAAGTTTCCAAATTTAGAC
Source organism: Patellifolia procumbens (assembly GCA_947645195.1). NCBI lineage: Eukaryota > Viridiplantae > Streptophyta > Magnoliopsida > Caryophyllales > Amaranthaceae > Patellifolia > Patellifolia procumbens. Next base: position 37,436 of record CANSGD010001248.1, on the reverse strand, counting down.
GAACTTTTCGTAGTAGGATTCAGTAACAAAAAAATATGGAATGCAAAATATGGGGCAAAAAGGCGGTTGTATGAGGTGATTTTGAGTCACATATGCTCCTTAACGGCACTCAGTCTACGTTGTTGAAAAAAAGGGTTTAAAAAAAAAATTTCCAGATTTAGACTAAATTTTTGTAGTAGGTTTCAGTAACCAAAATAATATGGAATGCCAAATATGGGGAAAAATGGTGGTCGGATGAGGTGGTTTTGAATCACATATGCTCCTTAACGGCACTCAGTCTACGTTGACGGAAAAACATGTTTCAAAAAACAGTTTCCTTATTGAGACGAAAATTTTCTAGTAGGTTTCAATAACCAACAAAATATGTATGCCAAATAAGGGGCAAAAAGGCGGTAGTATGAGATGGTTTTGAGTCACATATGCTCCTTAACGGCACTAAGTCTACGTTGGTGGAAAAAAAGGTTTCAAATTAAAGTTTCCAGATTTAGACGAAATTTTCGTAGTAGGATTCAGTAACCAAAAAAATTTGGAATGCCAAATATGGGGCAAAAAGGCGGTCGTATGAGGTGGTTTTGAGTCACATATGCTCCTTAACGGCACTTAGTCTACGTTGATGAAAAAAAAGGTTTCAAAAAAAAGTTTCCAGATTTAGACTAAATTTTTGTAGTAGGTTTAAATAACCAAAAAAATATGGAGTGCCAAATATGGTGCAAAAAGGCGGTCGTATGAGGTGGTTTTGAGTCACATATGCTCCTTAAAGGCACTCAGTCTACGTAGATGGAAAAAAAGGTTTCAAAAAAAGTTTCCTTATTCAGACGAAATTTTTCTAGTAGGTTTCAATAACCAACAAAATATGGATGCCAAATAAGGGGCAAAAAGGCGGTGGTATGAGATGGTTTTGAGTCACATATGCTCCTTAACGGCACTTAGTCTACTTTGATGAAAAAAAAAGTTTCCAAAAAAAGTTTCCAGATTGAGACAAAATTTTTGTATTAGGTTTCAATAACCAAAAAAATATGGAATGCCAAATATGGGGCAAAAAGGCGGTCGTATGAGGTGGTTTTGAGTCACATATGCTCTTTAACGGCACTCAGTCTACGTTGGTGGAAAAAAAGGTTTCAAGAAAAAGTTTCCAGATTGATAAGAAATTTTTGTAGTATGTTTCAATAACCAAAAAAATATGGAGTGCCAAATATGGTGGAAAAAGGCGGTCGTATGAGGTGGTTTTGAGTCACATATGCTCCTTAACGGCACTCAGTTTACGTTGATGGAAAAAGAGGTTTCAAAAAAATGTTTCCTTATTAAAACGAAATTTTTGTAGTAGGTTTCATTAACCCAAAAAATATGGAATGCCTAATATGGGGCAAAAAGGCGGTCGTATCAGGTGGTTTTGAGTCACATATGCTTCTTAACGGCACTCAGTCTACGTTGGTGGAAAAAAAGGTTTCAAATTAAAGTTTCCAGATTGAGACGAAATTTTGTAGTAGGATTTGGAAACCAAAATAATATGGAATGCCAAATATGGGGCAAAATGGCGGTCGTACGAGGTGGTTTAGAATCACATATGCTCCTTGACGGCACTCAGCCTACGTTGACGGAAAAAAAGGTTTCAAAAAACAGTTTCCTTATTGTGACGAAATTTTTGTAGTAGGTTTCAATAACCAACAAAATATGGAATGCCAAATATGGGGCAAAAAGGCGGTCGTATCAGGTGGTTTTGAGTCACATATGCTCCTTAACGGCACTCAGTCTACGTTGGTGGAAAAAAAAGTTTCCAAATTGAGACGAAATTTTTGTAGTAGGTTTCAGTAACCAAAATAATATGGAATGCCAAATATGGGGCAAAATGGCGGTCGTATGAGGTGGTTTTGAATCACACATGCTCCTTAACGACACTCACTCTACGTTGACGGAAAAAAAGGTTTCAAAAAACAGTTTCCTTATTGAGACGAAATTTTTGTAGTAGGTTTCAATAACCAACAAAATATGGAATGCCCAATATGGGGCAAAAAGGCGGTCGTATCAGGTGGTTTTGAGTCACATATTCTCCTTAACGGCACTCAGTCTACGTTGGTGGAAAAAAAAGTTTCCAAATTGAGACGAAAATTTTTTAGTAGGTTTCAGTAACCAAAATAATATGGAATGCCAAATATGGGGGAAAATGGTGGTCGTATGAGGTGGTTTTGAATCACATATGCTCCTTAACGGCACTCAGTCTACGTTGACGGAAAAAAATGTTTCAAAAAACAGTTTCCTTATTGAGACGAAATTTTTCTAGTAGGTTTCAATAACCAACAAAATATGGATGCCAAATAAGGGGCAAAAAGGCGTTGGTATGAGATGGTTTTGAGTCATATATGCTCCTTAACTGCACTTAGTTTACTTTGATGAAAAAAAAAAGTTTCCAGATTGAGACGAAATTTTTGTATTAGGTTTCAATAACCAAAAAATAATGGAATGCCAAATATGGGGCAAAAAGGCGGTCGTATGAGGTGGTTTTGAGTCACATATGCTCTTTAACGGCACTCAGTCTACGTTGGTGGAAAAAAAGGTTTCAAGAAAAAGTTTCCAGATTGAGAAGAAATTTTTGTGGTATGTTTCAATAACCAAAAAAATATTGAGTGCCAAATATGGTGGAAAAAGTCGGTCGTATGAGGTGGTTTTTAGTCACATATGCTCCTTAACGGCACTCAGTTTATGTTGATGGAAAAAAAGGTTTCAAAAAAATGTTTCCTTATTAAAACGAAATTTTTGTAGTAGGTTTCATTAACCCAAAAAATACGGAATGCCAAATATGGGGCAAAAAGCCGGTCGTATCAGGTGGTTTTGAGTCATATATAATCCTTAACGGCACTCATCTACGTTGGTGGAAAAAAATGTTTCAAAAAAAAAAGTTTTCAGATTGAGACGAAATTTTTGTAGTAGGTTTCAATAACCAAAATAATATGGAATTCCAAATATGGGGCAAAATGGCGGTCGTATGAGGTGGTTTTGAATCACATATGCTCCTTAACGGCACTCAGTCTACGTTGACGGAAAAAAAGGTTTCAAAAAACAGTTTCCTTATTGAGACTAAATTTTTGTAGTAGGTTTCAATAACCAACAAAATATGGAATGCCAAATATGGGGCAAAAAGGCGGTCGTATCAGGTGGTTTTGAGTCACATATTCTCCTTAACGGCACTCAGTCTACGTTGGTGGAAAAAAAGTTTCCAAATTGAGACGAAATTTTTGTAGTAGGTTTCAGTAACCAAAATAATATGGAATGCCAAATATGGGGGAAAATGGTGGTCGTATGAGGTGGTTTTGAATCACATATGCTCCTTAACGGCACTCAGTCTACGTTGACGGAAAAAAAGGTTTCAAAAAACAGTTTCCTTATTGAGACAAAATTTTTGTAGTAGGTTTCAATAACCAACAAAATATGAAATGCCAAATATGGGGCAAAAAGGCGGTCGTATCAGGTGGTTTTGAGTCACATATTCTCCTTAACGGCACTCAGTCTACGTTGGTGGAAAAAAAGTTTACAAATTCAGACGAAAATTTTGTAGTAGGTTTCAGTAACCAAAATAATATGGAATGCCAAATATGGGGGAAAATGGTGGTCGTATGAGGTGGTTTTGAATCACATATGCTCCTTAACGGCACTCAGTCTACGTTGACGGAAAAAAATGTTTCAAAAACAGTTTCCTTATTGAGACGAAATTTTTCTAGTAGGTTTTAATAACCTACAAAATATGGATGCCAAATAAGGGGCAAAAAGGCGTTGGTATGAGATGGTTTCAATAACCAAAAAAATATGAAATGCCAAATATGGGGCAAAAAGGCGGTCGTATGAGGTGGTTTTGAGTCACATATGCTCTTTAACAGCACTCGGTCTACGTTGGTGGAAAAAAAGGTTTCAAAAAAGGGTTTCCCGATTGAGACGAAATTTTTGTGGTATGTTTCAATAACCAAAAAAATATTGAGTGCCAAATATGGTGGAAAAAATCGGTCGTATGAGATGGTTTTTAGTCACATATGCTCCTTAACGGCACTCAGTTTACGTTGATGGAGAAAAAGATTTCAAAAAAATGTTTCCTTATTAAAACGAAATTTTTGGAGTAGGTTTCATTAACCCAAAAATATATGGAATTCCAAATATGGGGCAAAAAGCCGGTCGTATCAGGTGGTTTTGAGTCACATATAATCCTTAACGGCACTCAGTCTACGTTGGTGGAAAAAAATGTTTCAAAAAAGGGTTTCCCGATTGAGACGAAATTTTTGTAGTAGGTTTCAGTAACCAAAATAATATGGAATGCCAAATATGGGGCAAAATGGCGGTCGTATGAGGTGGTTTTGAATCACATATGCTCCTTAACGGCACTCAGTCTACGTTGACGGAAAAAAAGGTTTCAAAAAACAGTTTCCTTATTGAGACGAAATTTTTGTAGTAGGTTTCAATAACCAACAAAATATGGAATGCCAAATTTAGGGCAAAAAGGCGGTCGTATCAGGTGGTTTCGAGTCACATATTCTCCTTAACGGCACTCAGTCTACGTAGATGGTAAAAAAGGTTTCAAAAAAAGTTTCCGTATTGAGACGAAAATTTTCTAGTAGGTTTCAGTAACCCACAAAATATGGATGCCAAATAAGGGGCAAAAAGGCGGTGGTATGAGATGGTTTTGAGTCACATATGCTCCTTAACGGCACTCAGTCTACTTTGATGAAAAAAAAAATTTCCAAAAAAAGTTTCCAGATGGAGACGAAAATTTTATATAATGTTTCAATAACCAAAAAAATATGGAATGCCAAATATGGGGCAAAAAAGCGGTCGTACGAGGTGGTTTTGAGTCACATATGCTCTTTAACGGCACTCAGTCTACGTTGGTGGAAAAAAGGGTTTCAAGAAAAAGTTTCAAGATTGAGAAGAAATTTTTGTGGTAGGTTTAAATAACAAAAAAAAATGGAATGCCAAATATGGGGCAAAAAGGCGGTCGTATGAGGTGGTTTTGAGTCACATATGCTCCTTAACGGCACTCCGTCTATCTCGGTGGAAAAAAGGTTTCAAAAAAAGTTTCTAGATTGAGACTAAATTTTTGTAGTAGGTTTCAATAACCAAAAAATATGGAGTGCCAAATATGGTGCAAAAAGGCCGTCGTATGAGGTGGTTTTGAGTGACATATGCTCCTTAAAGGAACTCAGTCTACGTAGATGGTAATAAAGGTTTCAAAAAAAGTTTCCTTATTGAGACGAAAATTTTCTAGTAGGTTTCAGTAACCAACAAAATATGGATGCCAAATAAGGGGCAAAAAGGCGGTGGTATGAGATGGTTTTGAGTCACATATGCTCCTTAACGGCACTCAGTCTACTTTGATGGAAAAAAAAATTTCCAAAAAAAGTTTCCAGATTGAGACGAAAAATTTTGTATAATGTTTCAATAACCAAAAAAATTTGGAATGCCAAATATGGGGCAAAAAAGCGGTCGTACGAGGTGGTTTTGAGTCACATATGCTCTTTAACGGCACTCAGTCTACGTTGGTGGAAAAAAGGGTTTCAAGAAAAAGTTTCCAGATTGAGAAGAAATTTATGTGGTAGGTTTAAATAACAAATAAAAATGGAATGCCAAATATGGGGCAAAAAGGCGGTCGTATGAGGTGGTTTTGAGTCACATATGCTCCTTAACGGCACTCCGTCTATCTCGGTGGAAAAAAGGTTTCAAAAAAAGTTTCTAGATTGAGACTAAATTTTTGTAGTAGGTTTCAATAACCAAAAAATATGGAGTGCCAAATATGGTGCAAAAAGGCCGTCGTATGAGGTGGTTTTGAGTCACATATGCTCCTTAACGGCACTCAGTCTACGTTGATGGAAAAAAAAGGTTTCAAAAAACAGTTTCCTTATTAAGACGAAATTTTTGTAGTAGGCTTCAATAACCAACAAAATATGGAATGCCAATAAGGGGAAAAAACGCGGTCGTATGAGGCGGTTTTGAGTCACATATGCTCCTTAACGGCACTCAGTCTACGTTGGTGGAAAAAAAGGTTTCAAATTAAAGTTTCCAGATTGAGACGAAATTTTTTTAGTACGATTCAGTAACGAAAATAATATGGAATGCTATGTATGGAGCAAAATGGCGGTCGTATGAGGTGGTTTTGAATCACATATGCTCCTTAACGACACTCAGTGTACGTTGACGGAAAAAAAGGTTTCAAAAAACTGTTTCCTTATTGTGACCAAATTTTTGTAGTAGCTTTCAATAACCAACAAAATATAGAATGCCAAATATGGGGCAAAAAGGTGGTCGTATCAGGTGGTTTTGAGTCACATATGCTCCTTAACGGCACTAAGTCTACGTTGGTGGAAAAAAAGGTTTCAAATTAAAGTTTCCAACTTTAGACGAACTTTTCGTAGTAGGAGTCAATAACAAACAAATATGGAATGCCAAATATGGGGCAAAAAGGCGGTCGTATGAGGTGGTTTTGAGTCACATATGCTCCTTAACGGCACTCAGTCTACGTTGATGAAAAAAAGGGTTTCAAAAAAAAGTTTCCAGATTTAGACTAAATTTTTGTAGTAGGTTTCAACAACCAAAAAAATATGGAGTGCCAAATATGGTGCAAAAAGGCGGTCTTATGAGGTGGTTTTGAGTCACATATGCTCCTTAAAGGCACTAAGTCTACGTAGATGGAAAAAAAGATTTAAAAAAAAGTTTCCTTATTGAGGCGAAATTTTTCTAGTAGGTTTCAATAACGAACAAAATATTGATGCGAAATAAGGGGCAAAAAGGCGGTGGTATGTAATGGTTTTGAGTCACATATGCTCCTTGTCTACGTTGGTGGAAAAAAAGGTTTCAAATTAAAGTTTCCAGATTGAGACGAAATTATTTTAGTACGATTCAGTAACCAAAATAATATGGAATGCTATGTATGGAGCAAAATGGCGGTCGTATGAGGTGGTTTTGAATCACATATGCTCCTTAACGACACTCAGCCTACGTTGACGGAAAAAAAGGTTTCAAAAAACAGTTTCCTTATTGTGACGAAATTTTTGATGTAGGTTTCAATAACCAACAAAATATAGAATGCCAAATATGGGGCAAAAAGGCGGTCGTATCAGGTGGTTTTGAGTCACATATGGTCCTTAACGGCACTAAGTCTACGTTGCTGGAAAAAAATGTTTCAAATTAAAGTTTCCAGATTTAGACGAAATTTTCGTAGTAGGATTCAGTAACCAAAAAAATATGGAATGCCAAATATGGGGCAAAAAGGCGGTCGTATGAGGTGGTTTTGAGTCACATATGCTCCTTAACGACACTTAGTCTACGTTGATGAAAAAAAAGGTTTCAAAAAAAAGTTTCCAGATTTAGACTAAATTTTTGTAGTAGGTTTAAATAACCAAAAAAATATGGAGTGCCAAATATGGTGCAAAAAGGCGGTCGTATGAGGTGGTTTTGAGTCACATATGCTCCTTAACGGCACTCAGACTACGTTGATGGAAAAAAAGGTTTCAAAAAAAAGTTTCGTTATTGAGACGAAATTTTTGTAGTAGGCTTCAATAACCAACAAAATATGGAATGCCAAATAAGGGGCAAAAAGGCGGTCGTATGAGGTGGTTTTCAGTCACATATGCTCCTTAACGGCACTCAGTCTACGTTGGTGGAAAAAAAGGTTTCAAATTTAACTTTCCAGATTGAAAAAAAAATTTGTAGTAGGATTCAGTAACCAAAATAATATGGAATGCCAAATATGGGGCAAAATGGCGGTCGTATGAGGTGGTTTAGAATCACATATGCTCCTTAACGGCACTCTGTCTACGTTGATGAAAAAAAAGGTTTCAAAAAACAGTTTTCTTATTGTGACGAAATTTTTGTAGTAGGTTTCAATAACCAACAAAATATGGAATGCCAAATATGGGGCAAAAAGGCGGTCGTATCAGGTGGTTTTGAGTCACATATGCTCCTTAACGGCACTCAGTCTACGTTGGTGGAAAAAAATGTTTCAAAAAAAAGTTTCCAGATTGAGACGAAATTTTTTTAGTAGGTTTCAGTAACCAAAATAATATGGGGCAAAATGGCGGTCGTATGAGGTGGTTTTGAATCACATATGCTCCTTAACGGCACTCAGTCTACGTTGACGGAAAAAAAGGTTTCAAAAAACAGTTTCCTTATTGAGACGAAATTTTTCTAGTAGGTTTCAATAACCAACAAAATATGGAATGCCAAATAAGGGGCAAAAAGGCGGTCGTGTGAGATGGTTTTGAGTCACATATGCTCCTTAACGGCACTCAGTCTACGTTGATGGAAAAAAGGTTTCAAAAAAGTTTCCTTATTGAGACGAAATTTTTGTAGTAGGCTTCAATAACCAACAAAATATGGAATGCCAAATATGGGGCAAAAAGGCGGTCGTATGAGGTGGTTTTGAGTCACATATGCTCCTTAACGGCACTCAGTCTACGTTGGTGGAAAAAAAGGTTTCAAAAAAAGTTTCCAGATTGAGACTAATTTTTTGTAATAGGTTTCAATATCCAAAAAAATATGGAGTGCCAAATATGGTGCAAAAAGGCGGTCGTATGAGGTGGTTTTGAGTCACATATGCTCCTTAACGGCACTCAGTCTACGTTGATGGAAAAAAAGGTTTCAAAAAAAGTTTCCTTATTGAGACGAAATTTTTGTAGTAGGCTTCAATAACCAACAACATATGGAATGCCAAATAAGGGGCAAAAAGGCGGTCGTATGAGGTGGTTTTAAGTCACATATGCTCCTTAACGGCACTCAGTCTATGTTGGTGGAAAAAAGGTTTCAAATTAAAGTTTCCAGATTGAAAAAAATATTTTGTAGTAGGATTCAGTAACCAAAATAATATGGAATGCCAAATATGGGGCAAAAAGGCGGTCGTATGAGGTGGTTTTGAGTCACATATGCTCTTTAACGGCACTCAGTCTACGTTGGTGGAAAAAAAGGTTTCAAGAAAAAGTTTCCAGATTGAGAAGAAATTTTTGTGGTATGTTTCAATAACCAAAAAAATATTGAGTGCCAAATATGGTGGAAAAAGTCGGTCGTATGAGGTGGTTTTTAGTCACATATGCTCCTTAACGGCACTCAGTTTATGTTGATGGAAAAAAGGTTTCAAAAAAATATTTCCTTATTAAAACGAAATTTTTGTAGTAGGTTTCATTAACCCAAAAAATACGGGATGCCAAATATGGGGCAAAAAGCCGGTCGTATCAGGTGGTTTTGAGTCACATATAATCCTTAACGGCACTCAGTCTACGTTGGTGGAAAAAAATGTTTCAAAAAAAAAGTTTTCAGATTGAGACGAAATTTTTGTAGTTGGTTTCAATAACCAAAATAATATGGAATTCCAAATATGGGGCAAAATGGCGGTCGTATGAGGTGGTTTTGAATCACATATGCTCCTTAACGGCACTCAGTCTACGTTGACGGAAAAAAAGGTTTCAAAAAACAGTTTCCTTATTGAGACTAAATTTTTGTAGTAGTTTTCAATAACCAACAAAATATGGAATGCCAAATATGGGGCAAAAAGGCGGTCGTATCAGGTGGTTTTGAGTCACATATGCTCCTTAACGGCACTCAGTCTACGTTGGTGGAAAAAAATGTTTCAAAAACAAGTTTCCAGATTGAGACGAAATTTTTTTAGTAGGTTTCAGTAACCAAAATAATATGGGGCAAAATGGCGGTCGTATGAGGTGGTTTTGAATCACATATGCTCCTTAACGGCACTCAGTCTACGTTGACGGAAAAAAAGGTTTCAAAAAACAGTTTCCTTATTGAGACGAAATTTTTCTAGTAGGTTTCAATAACCAACAAAATATGGAATGCCAAATAAGGGGCAAAAAGGCGGTCGTGTGAGATGGTTTTGAGTCACATATGCTCCTTAACGGCACTCAGTCTACGTTGATGGAAAAAAAGGTTTCAAAAAAAGTTTCCTTATTGAGACGTAATTTTTGTAGTAGGCTTCAATAACCAACAAAATATGGAATGCCAAATATGGGGCAAAAAGGCAGTCGTATGAGGTGGTTTTGAGTCACATATGCTCCTTAACGGCACTCAGTCTACGTTGGTGGAAAAAAGGTTTCAAAAAAAGTTTCCAGATTGAGACTAATTTTTTGTAATAGGTTTCAATATCCAAAAAAATATGGAGTGCCAAATATGGTGCAAAAAGGCGGTCGTATGAGGTGGTTTTGAGTCACATATGCTCCTTAACGGCACTCAGTCTACGTTGATGGAAAAAAGGTTTCAAAAAAAAGTTTCCTTATTGAGACGAAATTTTTGTAGTAGGCTTCAATAACCAACAACATATGGAATGCCAAATAAGGGGCAAAAAGGCGGTCGTATGAAGTGGTTTTAAGTCACATATGCTCCTTAACGGCACTCAGTCTATGTTGGTGGAAAAAAAGGTTTCAAATTAAAGTTTCCAGATTGAAAAAAAATATTTTGTAGTAGGATTCAGTAACCAAAATAATATGGAATGCCAAATATGGGGCAAAAAGGCGGTCGTATGAGGTGGTTTTGAGTCACATATGCTCTTTAACGGCACTCAGTCTACGTTGGTGGAAAAAAAGGTTTCAAGAAAAAGTTTCCAGATTGAGAAGAAATTTTTGTGGTCTGTTTCAATAACCAAAAAAATATTGAGTGCCAAATATGGTGGAAAAAGTCGGTCGTATGAGGTGGTTTTTAGTCACATATGCTCCTTAACGGCACTCAGTTTATGTTGATGGAAAAAAAGGTTTCAAAAAAATATTTCCTTATTAAAACGAAATTTTTGTAGTAGGTTTCATTAACCCAAAAAATACGGGATGCCAAATATGGGGCAAAAAGCCGGTCGTATCAGGTGGTTTTGAGTCACATATAATCCTTATCGGCACTCAGTCTACGTTGGTGGAAAAAAATGTTTCAAAAAAAAAAGTTTTCAGATTGAGACGAAATTTTTGTAGTTGGTTTCAATAACCAAAATAATATGGAATTCCAAATATGGGGCAAAATGGCGGTCGTATGAGGTGGTTTTGAATCACATATGCTCCTTAACGGCACTCAGTCTACGTTGACGGAAAAAAAGGTTTCAAAAAACAGTTTCCTTATTGAGACTAAATTTTTGTAGTAGTTTTCAATAACCAACAAAATATGGAATGCCAAATATGGGGCAAAAAGGCGGTCGTATCAGGTGGTTTTGAGTCACATATTCTCCTTAACGGCACTCAGTCTACGTTGGTGGAAAAAAAAGTTTCCAAATTGAGACGAAATTTTTGTAGTAGGTTTCAGTAACCAAAATAATATGGAATGCCAAATATGGCAGAAAATGGTGGTCGTATGAGGTGGTTTTGAATCACATATGCTCCTTAACAGCACTCAGTCTACGTTGACGGAAAAAAATGTTTCAAAAACAGTTTCCTTATTGAGACGAAATTTTTCTAGTAGGTTTTAATAACCTACAAAATATGGATGCCAAATAAGGGGCAAAAAGGCGTTGGTATGAGATGGTTTCAATAACCAAAAAAATATGAAACGCCAGATATGGGGCAAAAAGGCGGTCGTATGAGGTGGTTTTGAGTCACATATGCTCTTTAACGGCACTCGGTCTACGTTGGTGGAAAAAAAGGTTTCAAGAAAAAGTTTCCAGATTGAGAAGAAATTTTTGTGGTATGTTTCAATAACCAAAAAAATATTGAGTGCCAAATATGGTGGAAAAAGTCGGTCGTATGAGATGGTTTTTAGTCACATATGCTCCTTAACGGCACTCAGTTTACGTTGATGGAAAAAAAGATTTCAAAAAAATGTTTCCTTATTAAAACGAAATTTTTGTAGTAGGTTTCATTAACCCAAAAATATATGGAATTCCAAATATGGGGCAAAAAGGCGGTCGTATCAGGTGGTTTTGAGTCACATATAATCCTTAACGGCACTCAGTCTACGTTGGTGGAAAAAAATGTTTCAAAAAAGGGTTTCCCGATTGAGACGAAATTTTTGTAGTAGGTTTCAGTAACAAAAATAATATGGAATGCCAAATATGGGGCAAAATGGCGGTCGTATGAGGTGGTTTTGAATCACATATGCTCCTTAACGGCACTCAATCTACGTTGACGGAAAAAAAGGTTTCAAAAAACAGTTTCCTTATTGAGACGAAATTTTTGTAGTAGGTTTAAATAACCAAAAAAATATGGAGTGCCAAATATGGTGCAAAAAGGCGGTCGTATGAGATGGTTTTGAGTCACATATGCTCCTTAACGGCACTCACACTACGTTGATGGAAAAAAAGGTTTCAAAAAAAAGTTTCGTTATTGAGACGAAATTTTTGTAGTAGGCTTCAATAACCATAAAATATGGAATGCCAAATAAGGGGCAAAAAGGCGGTCGTATGAGGTGGTTTTCAGTCACATATGCTCCTTAACGGCACTCAGTCTACGTTGGTGGAAAAAAAGGTTTCAAATTTAAGTTTCCAGATTGAAAAAAAAAGTTTGTAGTAGGATTCAGTAACCAAAATAATATGGAATGCCAAATATGGGGCAAAATGGCGGTCGTATGAGGTGGTTTAGAATCACATATGCTCCTTAACGGCACTCTGTCTACGTTGACGGAAAAAAAGGTTTCAAAAAACAGTTTTCTTATTGTGACGAAATTTTTGTAGTAGGTTTCAATAACCAACAAAATATGGAATGCCAAATATGGGGCAAAAAGGCGGTCGTATCAGGTGGTTTTGAGTCACATATGCTCCTTAACGGCACTCAGTCTACGTTGGTGGAAAAAAATGTTTCAAAAAAAAGTTTCCAGATTGAGACGAAATTTTTTTAGTAGGTTTCAGTAACCAAAATAATATGGGGCAAAATGGCGGTCGTATGAGGTGGTTTTGAATCACATATGCTCCTTAACGGCACTCAGTCTACGTTGACGGAAAAAAAGGTTTCAAAAAACAGTTTCCTTATTGAGACGAAATTTTTCTAGTAGGTTTCAATAACCAACAAAATATGGAATGCCAAATAAGGGGCAAAAAGGCGGTCGTGTGAGATGGTTTTGAGTCACATATGCTCCTTAACGGCACTCAGTCTACGTTGATGGAAAAAAAGGTTTCAAAAAAAAGTTTCCTTATTGAGACGAAATTTTTGTAGTAGGCTTCAATAACCAACAAAATATGGAATGCCAAATATGGGGCAAAAAGGCGGTCGTATGAGGTGGTTTTGAGTCACATATGCTCCTTAACGGCACTCAGTCTACGTTGGTGGAAAAAAAGGTTTCAAAAAAAGTTTCCAGATTGAGACTAATTTTTTGTAATAGGTTTCAATATCCAAAAAAATATGGAGTGCCAAATATGGTGCAAAAAGGCGGTCGTATGAGGTGGTTTTTAGTCACATATGCTCCTTAACGGCACTCAGTCTACGTTGATGGAAAAAAAGGTTTCAAAAAAAGTTTCCTTATTGAGACGAAATTTTTTTAATAGGCTTCAATAACCAACAAAATATGGAATGCCAAATAAGGGGAAAAAAGGCGGTCGTATGAGGTGGTTTTAAGTCACATATGCTCCTTAACGGCACTCAGTCTATGTTGGTGGAAAAAAAGGTTTCAAATTAAAGTTTCCAGATTGAAAAAAAATATTTTGTAGTAGGATTCAGTAACCAAAATAATATGGAATGCCAAATATGGGGCAAAAAGGCGGTCGTATGAGGTGGTTTTGAGTCACATATGCTCTTTAACGGCACTCAGTCTACGTTGGTGGAAAAAAAGGTTTCAAGAAAAAGTTTCCAGATTGAGAAGAAATTTTTGTGGTATGTTTCAATAACCAAAAAAATATTGAGTGCCAAATATGGTGGAAAAAGTCGGTCGTATGAGGTGGTTTTTAGTCACATATGCTCCTTAACGGCACTCAGTTTATGTTGATGGAAAAAAAGGTTTCAAAAAAATGTTTCCTTATTAAAACGAAATTTTTGTAGTAGGTTTCATTAACCCAAAAAATACGGGATGCCAAATATGGGGCAAAAAGCCGGTCGTATCAGGTGGTTTTGAGTCACATATAATCCTTAACGGCACTCAGTCTACGTTGGTGGAAAAAAATGTTTCAAAAAAAAAAGTTTTCAGATTGAGACGAAATTTTTGTAGTTGGTTTCAATAACCAAAATAATATGGAATTCCAAATATGGGGCAAAATGGCGGTCGTATGAGGTGGTTTTGAATCACATATGCTCCTTAACGGCACTTAGTCTACGTTGATGGAAAAAAAGGTTTCAAAAAAAAGTATCCTTATTGAGACGAAATTTTTGTAGTGGGCTTCAATAACCAACAAAATATGGAATGCCAAATAAGGGGCAAAAAGGCGGTCGTGTGAGATGGTTTTGAGTCACATATGCTCCTTAACGGCACTCAGTCTACGTTTATGGAAAAAAAGTTTCAAAAAAAGTTTCCTTATTGAGACAAAATTTTTCTAGTAGGTTTCAATAACCTAGAAATTAAGGAATGCCAAATAAGGGGCAAAAAGGCGGTCGTATGAGGTGGTTTTGAGTCACATATGGTCCTTAACGGCACTCAGTCTACGTTGATGGAAAAAAAGGTTTCAAAAAAAAGTTTCCTTATTGAGACGAAATATTTGTAGTAGGCTTCAATAACCAACAAAATATGGAATGCCAAATAAGGGGCAAAAAGGCGATCGTATGAGGTGGTTTTGAGTCACATATGCTCCTTAACGGCACTCAGTCTACGTTGGTGGAAAAAAAGGTTTCAAATTAAAGTTTCCAGATTGAGACGAAATTTTTGTAGTAGGATTCAGTAACCAAAATAATATGGAATGCCAAATATGGGGCAAAATGGCGGTCGTATGAGGTGGTTTAGAATCACATATGCTCCTTAACGGCACTCAGTCTACGTTGATGGAAAAAAAGGTTTCAAAAAACAGTTTCCTTATTAAGACGAAATTTTTGTAGTAGGCTTCAATAACCAACAAAATATGGAATGCCAATAAGGGGCAAAAACGCGGTCGTATGAGGCGGTTTTGAGTCACATATGCTCCTTAACGGCACTCAGTCAACGTTGGTGGAAAAAAAGGTTTCAAATTAAAGTTTCCAGAATGAGACGAATTTTATTTAGTACGATTCAGTAACGAAAATAATATGGAATGCTATGTATGGAGCAAAATGGCGGTCGTATGAGGTGGTTTTGAATCACATATGCTCCTTAACGGCACTTAGTCTACGTTGATGGAAAAAAAGGTTTCAAAAAAAAGTATCCTTATTGAGACGAAATTTTTGTAGTGGGCTTCAATAACCAACAAAATATGGAATGCCAAATAAGGGGCAAAAAGGCGGTCGTGTGAGATGGTTTTGAGTCACATATGCTCCTTAACGGCACTCAGTCTACGTTTATGGAAAAAAAGTTTCAAAAAAAGTTTCCTTATTGAGACAAAATTTTTCTAGTAGGTTTCAATAACCTAGAAATTAAGGAATGCCAAATAAGGGGCAAAAAGGCGGTCGTATGAGGTGGTTTTGAGTCACATATGGTCCTTAACGGCACTCAGTCTACGTTGATGGAAAAAAAGGTTTCAAAAAAAAGTTTCCTTATTGAGACGAAATATTTGTAGTAGGCTTCAATAACCAACAAAATATGGAATGCCAAATAAGGGGCAAAAAGGCGATCGTATGAGGTGGTTTTGAGTCACATATGCTCCTTAACGGCACTCAGTCTACGTTGGTGGAAAAAAAGGTTTCAAATTAAAGTTTCCAGATTGAGACGAAATTTTTGTAGTAGGATTCAGTAACCAAAATAATATGGAATGCCAAATATGGGGCAAAATGGCGGTCGTATGAGGTGGTTTAGAATCACATATGCTCCTTAACGGCACTCAGTCTACGTTGATGGAAAAAAAGGTTTCAAAAAACAGTTTCCTTATTAAGACGAAATTTTTGTAGTAGGCTTCAATAACCAACAAAATATGGAATGCCAATAAGGGGCAAAAACGCGGTCGTATGAGGCGGTTTTGAGTCACATATGCTCCTTAACGGCACTCAGTCAACGTTGGTGGAAAAAAAGGTTTCAAATTAAAGTTTCCAGATTGAGACGAAATTTTTTTAGTACGATTCAGTAACGAAAATAATATGGAATGCTATGTATGGAGCAAAATGGCGGTCGTATGAGGTGGTTTTGAATCACATATGCTCCTTAACGACACTCAGTGTACGTTGACGGAAAAAAAGGTTTCAAAAAACAGTTTCCTTATTGTGACCAAATTTTTGTAGTAGGTTTCAATAACCAACAAAATATAGAATGCCAAATATGGGGCAAAAAGGTGGTCGTATCAGGTGGTTTTGAGTCACATATGCTCCTTAACGGCACTAAGTCTACGTTGGTGGAAAAAAAGGTTTCAAATTAAAGTTTCCAACTTTAGACGAACTTTTCGTAGTAGGATTCAATAACAAACAAATATGGAATGCCAAATATGGGGCAAAAAGGCGGTCGTATGAGGTGGTTTTGAGTCACATATGCTCCTTAACGGCACTCAGTCTACGTTGATGAAAAAAAGGGTTTCAAAAAAAAGTTTCCAGATTTAGACTAAATTTTTGTAGTAGGTTTCAACAACCAAAAAAATATGGAGTGCCAAATATGGTGCAAAAAGGCGGTCTTATGAGGTGGTTTTGAGTCACATATGCTCCTTAAAAGCACTAAGTCTACGTAGATGGAAAAAAAGATTTAAAAAAAAGTTTCCTTATTGAGGCGAAATTTTTCTAGTAGGTTTCAATAACGAACAAAATATTGATGCGAAATAAGGGGCAAAAAGGCGGTGGTATGTAATGGTTTTGAGTCACATATGCTCCTTAACGGCACTAAGTCTACGTTGGTGGAAAAAAAGGTTTCAAATTAAAGTTTCCAGATTGAGACGAAATTATTTTAGTACGATTCAGTAACCAAAATAATATGGAATGCTATGTATGGAGCAAAATGGCGGTCGTATGAGGTGGTTTTGAATCACATATGCTCCTTAACGACACTCAGCCTACGTTGACGGAAAAAAAGGTTTCAAAAAACAGTTTCCTTATTGTGACGAAATTTTTGATGTAGGTTTCAATAACCAACAAAATATAGAATGCCAAATATGGGGCAAAAAGGCGGTTGTATCAGGTGGTTTTGAGTCACATATGCTCCTTAACGGCACTAAGTCTACGTTGCTGGAAAAAAATGTTTCAAATTAAAGTTTCCAGATTTAGACGAAATTTTCGTAGTAGGATTCAGTACCCAAAAAAATATGGAATGCCAAATATGGGGCAAAAAGGCGGTCGTATGAGGTGGTTTTGAGTCACATATGCTCCTTAACGGCACTTAGTCTACGTTGATGAAAAAAAAGTTTTCAAAAAAAAGTTTCCAGATTTAGACTAAATTTTTGTAGTAGGTTTAAATAACCAAAAAAATATGGAGTGCCAAATATGGTGCAAAAAGGCGGTCGTATGAGGTGGTTTTGAGTCACATATGCTCCTTAACGGCACTCAGACTACGTTGATGGAAAAAAAGGTTTCAAAAAAAAGTTTCGTTATTGAGACGAAATTTTTGTAGTAGGCTTCAATAACCAACAAAATATGGAATGCCAAATAAGGGGCAAAAAGGCGGTCGTATGAGGTGGTTTTCAGTCACATATGCTCCTTAACGGCACTCAGTCTACGTTGGTGGAAAAAAAGGTTTCAAATTTAAGTTTCCAGATTGAAAAAAAAATTTGTAGTAGGATTCAGTAACCAAAATAATATGGAATGCCAAATATGGGGCAAAATGGCGGTCGTATGAGATGGTTTAGAATCACATATGCTCCTTAACGGCACTCTGTCTACGTTGACGGAAAAAAAAAAGGTTTCAAAAAACAGTTTTCTTATTGTGACGAAATTTTTGTAGTAGGTTTCAATAACCAACAAAATATGGAATGCCAAATATGGGGCAAAAAGGCGGTCGTATCAGGTGGTTTTGAGTCACATATGCTCCTTAACGGCACTCAGTCTACGTTGGTGGAAAAAAATGTTTCAAAAAAAGTTTCCAGATTGAGACGAAATTTTTTTAGTAGGTTTCAGTAACCAAAATAATATGGGGCAAAATGGCGGTCGTATGAGGTGGTTTTGAATCACATATGCTCCTTAACGGCACTCAGTCTACGTTGACGGAAAAAAAGGTTTCAAAAAACAGTTTCCTTATTGAGACGAAATTTTTCTAGTAGGTTTCAATAACCAACAAAATATGGAATGCCAAATAAGGGGCAAAAAGGCGGTCGTGTGAGATGGTTTTGAGTCACATATGCTCCTTAACGGCACTAAGTCTACGTTGGTGGAAAAAAAGGTTTCAAAAAAAGTTTCCAGATTGAGACTAATTTTTTGTAATAGGTTTCAATATCCAAAAAAATATGGAGTGCCAAATATGGTGCAAAAAGGCGGTCGTATGAGGTGGTTTTGAGTCACATATGCTCCTTAACGGCACTCAGTCTACGTTGATGGAAAAAAAGGTTTCAAAAAAAAGTTTCCTTATTGAGACGAAATTTTTGTAGTAGGCTTCAATAACCAACAAAATATGGAATGCCAAATAAGGGGCAAAAAGGCGGTCGTATGAGGTGGTTTTAAGTCACATATGCTCCTTAACGGCACTCAGTCTATGTTGGTGGAAAAAAAGGTTTCAAATTAAAGTTTCCAGATTGAAAAAAAATATTTTGTAGTAGGATTCAGTAACCAAAATAATATGGAATGCCAAATATGGGGCAAAATGGCGGTCGTATGAGGTGGTTTAGAATCACATATGCTCCTTAATGGCACACTGTCTACGTTGACGGAAAAAAAGGTTTCAAAAAACAGTTTCCTTATTGTGACGAAATTTTTGTAGAAGGTTTCAATAACCAACAAAAAATGGAATGCCAAATATGGGGCAAAAAGGCAGTCGTATCAGGTGGTTTTGAGTCACATATGCTCCTTAACTACATTCAGTCTACGTTGGTGGAAAAAAAGGTTTGAAATTAAAGTTTCCAGTTTGAGACGAAATTTTTGTAGTAGGATTCAGTAACCAAAATAATATGCAATGCCAAATATGGGGCAAAATGGCGGTCGTATGTGGTGGTTTGAATCACATATGCTCCTTAACGGAACTCAGTCTACGTTGACGGAAAAAAGGTTTCAAAAAACAGTTTCCTTATTGAGACGAAAATTTTCTAGTAGGTTTCAATAACCAACAAAATATGAAATGCCAAATAAGGGGCAAAAAGGCGGTCGTGTGAGATGGTTTTGAGTCACATATGCTCCTTAACGGCACTCAGTCTACGTTGGTGGAAAAAAATGTTTCAAAAAAAAGTTTCCAGATTGAGACCAAATTTTTGTAGTAGGTTTCAGTAACCAAAATAATATGGAATGCCAAATATGGGGCAAAATGGCGGTCGTATGAGTTGGTTTTGAATCACATATGCTCCTTAACGGCACTCAGTCTACGTTGACCGAAAAAAAGTTTCAAAAAAAAGTTTCCTTATTGAGACGAAATTTTTCTAGTAGGTTTCAATAACCAACAAAATATGGAATGCCAAATAAGGGGCAAAAAGGCGGTCGTGTGAGATGGTTTTGAGTCACATATGCTCCTTAACGGCACTCAGTCTACGTTGATGGAAAAAAAGGTTTCAAAAAAAAGTTTCCTTATTGAGACGAAATTTTTGTAGTAGGCTTCAATAACCAACAAAATATGGAATGCCAAATATGGGGCAAAAAGGCGGTCGTATGAGGTGGTTTTGAGTCACATATGCTCCTTAACGGCACTCAGTCTACGTTGGTGGAAAAAAAGGTTTCAAAAAAAGTTTCCAGATTGAGACTAATTTTTTTTAATAGGTTTCAATATCCAAAAAAATATGGAGTGCCAAATATGGTGCAAAAAGACGGTCGTATGAGGTGGTTTTGAGTCACATATGCTCCTTAACGGCACTCAGTCTACGTTTATGTAGAAAAAGTTTCAAAAAAAGTTTCCTTATTAAGAGAAAAATTTTCAAGTAGGTTTAAATAACCAAGAAAATATGGAATGCCAAATAAGGAGCAAAAAGGCGGTTGTATGAGGTGGTTTTGAGTCACATATGCTCCTTAACGGCACTCAGTCTACGTTGGTGGAAAAAAAGGTTTAAAATTAAAGTTTCCAGATTGAAAAAAAAATTTGTAGTAGGATTCAGTAACCAAAATAATATGGAATGCCAAATATGGGGCAAAATGGCGGTCGTATGAGGTGGTTTAGAATCAAATATGCTCCTTAATGGCACTCTGTCTACGTTGACGGAAAAAAAGGTTTCAAAAAACAGTTTCCTTATTGTGACGAAATTTTTGTAGAAGGCTTCAATAACCAACAAAATATGGAATGCCAAATATGGGGCAAAAAGGCGGTCGTATCAGGTGGTTTTGAGTCACATATGCTCCTTAACTACATTCAGTCTACGTTGGTGGAAAAAAAGGTTTCAAATTAAAGTTTCCAGTTTGAGACGAAATTTTTGTAGTAGGATTCAGTAACCAAAATAATATGCAATGCCAAATATGGGACAAAATGGCGGTCGTATGAGGTGGTATGAATCACATATGCTCCTTAACGGCACTCAGTCTACGTTGACGGAAAAAAAGGTTTCAAAAACAGTTTCCTTATTGTGACGAAATTTTTGTAGTAGGTTTCAATAACCAACAAAATATGGGGCAAAAAGGCGGTCGTATCAGGTGGTTTTGAGTCACATATGCTCCTTAACGGCACTCAGTCTACGTTGGTGGAAAAAAATGTTTCCAAAAAAAGTTTCCAGATTGAGACGAAATTTTTATAGTAGGATTCAGTAACCCAAATAATTTGGAATGCAAAATATGGGGCGAAATGGCGGTCGTATGAGGTCGTTTTGAATCACATATGCTCCTTAACGGCACTCAGTCTACGTTGACGGAAAAAAAGGTTTCAAAAAACAGTTTCCTTATTGAGACGAAATTTTTCTAGTAGGTTTCAATAACCAACAAAATATGAAATGCCAAATAAGGGGCAAAAAGGCGGTCGTACGAGGTGGTTTAGAATCACATATGCTCCTTAACGGAACTCAGCCTACGTTGACGGAAAAAAAGGTTTCAAAAAACAGTTTCCTTATTGTGACGAAATTTTTGTAGTAGGTTTCAATAACCAACAAAATATGGAATGCCAAATATGGGGAAAAAAGGCGGTCGTATGAGGTGGTTTTGAGTCACATATGCTCCTAAACGGGCACTCAGTCTACGTTTGTGGAAAAAAAGGTTTCAAATTAAAGTTTCAAGATTGTGACGAAATTTTGTAGTAGGATTCGGAAACCAAAATAATATGGAATGCCAAATATGGGGCAAAATGGCGGTCGTACGAGGTGGTTTAGAATCACATATGCTCCTTAACGGCACTCAGCCTACGTTGACGGAAAAAAGGTTTCAAAAAACAGTTTCCTTATTGTGACGAAATTTTTGTAGTAGGTTTCAATAACCAACAAAATATGGAATGCCAAATATGGGGCAAAAAGGCGGTCGTATCAGGTGGTTTTGAGTCACATATGCTCCTTAACTACACTCAGTCTACGTTGGTGGAAAAAAAGGTTTCAAATTAAAGTTTCCAGTTTGAGACGAAATTTTATAGTAGGATTAAGTAACCCAAATAATATGGAATGCCAAATATGGGGCGAAATGGCGGTCGTATGAGGTGGTTTTAAGTCACATATGCTCCTTAACGGCACTTAGTCTACGTTGATGGAAAAAAAGGTTTCAAAAAAAAGTTTCCTTATTGAGACGAAATTTTTGTAGTAGGCTTCAATAACCAACAAAATATGGAATGCCAAATAAGAGGCAAAAAGGCGGTCGTGTGAGATGGTTTTGAGTCACATATGCTCCTTAACGGCACTCAGTCTATTTTGGTGGAAAAAAGGTTTCAAAAAAAAGTTTCCTTATTGAAACGAAAATTTTGTATTAGGTTTCAATGACCAACAAAATATGGAATGCCAAATATGGGGAAAAAAGGCGGTCGTATGAGGTGGTTTTGAGTCACATATGCTCCTAAACGGCACTCAGTCTACGTTTGTGGAAAAAAAGGTTTCAAATTGAAGTTTCCAGATTGAGACGAAATTTTGTAGTAGGATTCGGAAACCAAAATAATATGGAATGCCAAATATGGGGCAAAATGGCGGTCGTACGAGGTGGTTTAGAATCACATATGCTCCTTAACGGCACTCAGCCTACGTTGACGGAAAAAAAGGTTTCAAAAAACAGTTTCCTTATTGTGACGAAATTTTTGTAGTAGGTTTCAATAACCAACAAAATATGGAATGCCAAATATGGGGCAAAAAGGCGGTCGTATCAGGTGGTTTTGAGTCACATATGCTCCTTAACTACACTCAGTCTACGTTGGTGGAAAAAAAGGTTTCAAATTAAAGTTTCCAGTTTGAGACGAAATTTTTATAGTAGGATTAAGTAACCCAAATAATATGGAATGCCAAATATGGGGCGAAATGGCGGTCGTATGAGGTGGTTTTAAGTCACATATGCTCCTTAACGGCACTTAGTCTACGTTGATGGAAAAAAAGGTTTCAAAAAAAAGTTTCCTTATTGAGGCGAAATTTTTGTAGTAGGCTTCAATAACCAACAAAATATGGAATGCCAAATAAGAGGCAAAAAGGCGGTCGTGTGAGATTGTTTTGAGTCACATATGCTCCTTAACGGCACTCAGTCTATGTTGGTGGAAAAAAGGTTTCAAAAAAAAGTTTCCTTATTGAGACGAAATTTTTGTAGTAGGTTTCAATGACCAACAAAATATGGAATGCCAAATATGGGGAAAAAAGGCGGTCGTATGAGGTGGTTTTGAGTCACATATGCTCTTAAACGGCACTCAGTCTACGTTTGTGGAAAAAAAGGTTTCAAATTAAAGTTTCCAGATTGAGACGAAATTTTGTAGTAGGATTCGGAAACCAAAATAATATGGAATGCCAAATATGGGGCAAAATGGCGGTCGTACGAGGTGGTTTAGAATCACATATGCTCCGTAACGGAACTCAGCCTACGTTGACGGAAAAAAAGGTTTCAAAAAACAGTTTCCTTATTGTGACGAAATTTTTGTAGTAGGTTTCAATAACCAACAAAATATGGAATGCCAAATATGGGGCAAAAAGGCGGTCGTATCAGGTGGTTTTGAGTCACATATGCTCCTTAACTACACTCAGTCTACGTTGGTGGAAAAAAAGGTTTGAAATTAAAGTTTCCAGTTTGAGACGAAATTTTTATAGTAGGATTAAGTAACCCAAATAATATGGAATGCCAAATATGGGGCGAAATGGCGGTCGTATGAGGTGGTTTTGAATCACATATGCTCCTTAACGGCACTCTGTCTACGTTGACGGAAAAAAAGGTTTCAAAAAACAGTTTCCTTATTGAGACAAAATTTTTCTAGTAGGTTTCAATAACCAACAAAATATGCAATGCCAAATAAGGGGCAAAAAGGCGGTCGTGTGAGATGGTTTTGACTCACATATGCTCCTTAACGGGCACTGAGTCTATGTTGGTGGAAAAAAGGTTTCAAAAAAAAGTTTCCTTATTGAGACGAAATTTTTGTAGTATGTTTCAATGACCAACAAAATATGGAATGCCAAATATGGGGAAAAAAGGCGGTCGTATGAGGTGGTTTTGAGTCACATATGCTCCTAAACGGCACTCAGTCTACGTTTGTGGAAAAAAAGGTTTCAAATTAAAGTTTCCAGATTGAGACGAAATTTTGTAGTAGGATTCGGAAACCAAAATAATATGGAATGCCAAATATGGGGCAAAATGGCGGTCGTACGAGGTGGTTTAGAATCACATATGCTCCGTAACGGCACTCAGCCTACGTTGACGGAAAAAAAGGTTTCAAAAAACAGTTTCCTTATTGTGACGAAATTTTTGTAGTAGGTTTCAATAACCAACAAAATATGGAATGCGAAATATGGGGCAAAAAGGCGTTCGTATGAGGTGGTTTTGAGTCACATATGCTCTTTAACGGCACTCTGTCTACGTTAGTGGAAAAAAAGGTTTCAAGAAAAAGATTCCAGATTGAGAAGAAATTTTTGTGGTAGGTTTCAATAACCAAAAAAAAATGGAATGCCAAATATGGGGCAAAAAGGCGGTCGTATGAGGTGGTTTTCAGTCACATATGCTCCTTAACGGCACTCAGTCTATGTAGGTGGAAAAAAGGTTTCAAAAAAGTTTCCAGATTGAGACTAAATTTTTGTAGTAGGTTTTAATATCTAAAAAAATATGGAGTGCCAAATATGGTGCAAAAAGGCGGTCGTATGAGGTGGTTTTGAGTCACATATGCTCCGTAACGGCACTCAGTCTACGTTTATGGAAAAAAAGTTTCAAAAAAAGTTTCCTTATTGAGACAAAATTTTT
This sequence comes from Patellifolia procumbens, assembly GCA_947645195.1. Taxonomy (NCBI): domain Eukaryota; kingdom Viridiplantae; phylum Streptophyta; class Magnoliopsida; order Caryophyllales; family Amaranthaceae; genus Patellifolia; species Patellifolia procumbens. Next base: position 13,083 of record CANSGD010001248.1, on the reverse strand, counting down.
CTAGTAAGTTTCAATAACCAAGAAAATATGGAATGCCAAATAAGGGGCAAAAAGGCGGTCGTATGAGGTGGTTTTGAGTCACATATGCTCCTTAACGGCACTCAGTCTACGTTGAAGGAAAAAAAGGTTTCAAAAAAAAGTTTCCTTATTGAGACGAAATTTTTGTAGTAGGCTTCAATAACCAACAAAATATGGAATGCCAAATAAGGGGCAAAAAGGCGGTCGTATGAGGTGGTTTTGAGTCACATATGCTCCTTAACGGCACTCAGTCTACGTTGGTGGAAAAAAAGGTTTCAAATTAAAGTTTCCAGATTGAGAGGAAATTTTTGTAGTAGGATTCAGTAACCAAAATAATATGGAATGTCAAATATGGGGCAAAATGGCGGTCGTATGAGGTGGTTTAGAATCACATATGCTCCTTAACGGCACTCAGTCTACGTTGACGGAAAAAAGGTTTCAAAAAACAGTTTCCTTATTGTGACGAAATTTTTGTAGTAGGTTTCAATAACCAACAAAAATATGGAATGCCAAATATGGGGCAAAAAGGCGGACGTATCAGGTGGTTTTGAGTCACATATGCTCCTTAACTACGCTTAGTCTACGTTGGTGGAAAAAAAGGTTTCAAATTAAAGTTTCTAGTTTGAGACGAATTTTTTGTAGTAGGATTCAGTAACCAAAATAATATGCAATGCCAAATATGGGGCAAAATGGCGGTCGTATGAGGTGGTTTTGAATCACATATGCTCCTTAACGACACCCAGTCTACGTTGACGGAAAAAAAGGTTTCAAAAAACAGTTTCCTTATTGTGACAAAATTTTTGTAGTAGGTTTCAATAACCAACAAAATATGGAATGCCAAATAAGGGGCAAAAAGGCGGTCGTATCAGGTGGTTTTGAGTAACATATGCTCCTTCACGGCACTCAGTCTACGTTGGGGGGAAAAAATGTTTCAAAAAAAAGTTTCCAGATTGAGACGAAATTTTTGTAGTAGGTTTCAGTAACAAAAATAATATGGAATACCAAATATGGGGCAAAATGGCGGTCGTATGAGGTGGTTTTAAGTCACATATGCTCCTTAACGGCACTCAGTCTACGTTGATGGAAAAAAAGGTTTCAAAAAAAAGTTTCCTTATTGAGACAAAATTTTTGTAGTAGGTTTCAATAACCAACAAAATATGGAATGCCAAATAAGGGGCAAAAAGGCGGTCGTGTGAGATGGTTTTGAGTCACATATGCTCCTTAACGGCACTCAGTCTATGTTGGTGGAAAAAAGGTTTCAAAAAAAGTTTCCAGATTGAGACTAAAATTTTGTAGTAGGTTTCAATATCCAAAAAAAAATGGAGTGCCAAATATGGTGCAAAAAGGCGGTCGTATGAGGTGGTTTTGAGTTCGTATGCTCCTTAACGGCACTCAGTCTACGTTGATGGAAAAAAAGGTTTCAAAAAAAGTTTCCTTATTGAGACGAAATTTTTGTAGTAGGCTTCAATAACCAACAAAATATGGAATGCCAAATAAGGGGCAAAAAGGCGGTCGTATGAGGTGGTTTTGAGTCACATATGCTCCTTAACGGCACTCAGTCTACGTTGGTGGAAAAAAAGGTTTCAAATTAAAGTTTCAAGATTGAGACGAAATTTTCGTAGTAGGCTTCAATAACCAACAAAATATGGAATGCCAAATAAGGGGCAAAAAGGCGGTCGTATGAGGTGGTTTTGAGTCACATATGCTCCTTAACGGCACTCAGTCTACGTTGGTGGAAAAAAAGGTTTCAAATTAAAGTTTCAAGATTGAGACGAAATTTTTGTAGTAGGATTCAGTAACCAAAATAATATGGAATGCCAAATATGGGGCAAAATGGCGGTCGTATGAGGTGGTTTAGAATCACATATGCTCCTTAACGGCACTCAGTCTACGTTGACGGAAAAAAAGGTTTCAAAAAACAGTTTCCTTATCGTGACGAAATTTTTGTAGTAGGTTTCAATAACCAATAAAATATGGAATGCCAAATAAGGGGCAAAAAGGCGGTCGTATCAGGTGGTTTTGAGTCACATATGCTCCTTAACGGCACTAAGTCTACTTTGGTTCAAAAAAAAGTTTCAAAAAAAAGTTTCCACATTGAGACGAAATTTTTGTAGTAGGTTTAAGTAACCAAAATAATATGGAATGCCAAATATGGGGCAAAATGGCGATCGTATGAGGTGGTTTTGAATCACATATGCTCCTTAACGGGCACTCAGTCTACGTTGATGGAAAAAAATGTTTCAAAAAACAGTTTCCTTATTGTGACAAAATTTTTGTAGTAGGTTTCAATAACAAACAAAATATGGAATGCCAAATATGGGGCAAAATGGCGGTCGTATCAGGTGGTTTTGAGTCACATATGCTCCTTGACGGCACTCAGTCTACGTTGATGGAAAAAAAGGTTTCAAAAAAGTTTCCTTATTGAGACGAAATTTTTGTAGTTGGCTTCAATAACCAACAAAATATGGAATGCCAAATAAGGGGCAAAAAGGCGGTCGTATGAGGTGGTTTTGAGTCACATATGCTCCTTAACGGCACTCAGTCTACGTTGGTGGAAAAAAAGGTTTCAAATTAAAGTTTCAAGATTGAGACGAAATTTTTGTAGTAGGCTTCAATAACCAACAAAATATGGAATGCCAAATAAGGGGCAAAAAGGCGGTCGTATGAGGTGGTTTTGAGTCACATATGCTCCTTAACAGCACTCAGTCTACGTTGGTGGAAAAAAAGGTTTCAAATTAAAGTTTCAAGATTGAGACGAAATTTTTGTAGTAGGATTCAGTAACCAAAATAATATGGAATGCCAAATATGGGGCAAAATGGCGGTCGTATGAGGTGGTTTAGAATCACATATGCTCCTTAACGGCACTCAGTCTACGTTGACGGAAAAAAGGTTTCAAAAAACAGTTTCCTTATTGTGACGAAATTTTTGTAGTAGGTTTCAATAACCAACAAAATATGGAATGCAAAATATGGGGCAAAAAGGCGGTCGTATCAGGTGGTTTTGAGTCACATATGCTCCTTAACTACACTCAGTCTACGTTGGTGGAAAAAAAGGTTTCAAATTAAAGTTTCCAGATTGAGACGAAATTTTTGTAGTAGGTTTCAGTAACCAAAACAATATGGAATGCCAAATATGGGGCAAAATGGCGGTCGTATGAGGTGGTTTAGAATCACATATGCTCCTTAACGGCACTCAGTCTACGTTGACGGAAAAAAAGGTTTCAAAAAATAGTTTCCTTATTGAGACGAAATTTTTGTAGTAGGTTTCAATAACATACAAAATATGGAATGCCAAATATGGGGCAAAAAGGCGGTCGTATGAGGTGGTTTTGAGTCACATATGCTCTTTAACGGCACTCAGTCTACGTTGGTGGAAAAAAGGTTTCAAATTAAAGTTTCAAGATTGAGACGAAATTTTTGTAGTAGGATTCAGTAACCAAAATAATATGGAATGCCAAATAGGGGGCAAAATGGCGGTCGTATGAGGTGGTTTAGAATCACATATGCTCCTTAACGGCACTCAGTCTACGTTGACGGAAAAAAAGGTTTCAAAAAACAGTTTCCTTATTGAGACGAAATTTTTGTAGTAGGTTTCAATAACATACAAAATATGGAATGCCAAATATGGGGCAAAAAGGCGGTCGTATGAGGTGGTTTTGAGTCACATATGCTCCTTAACAGCACTCAGTCTACGTTGGTGGAAAAAAGGTTTCAAATGAAAGTTTCAAGATTGAGACGAAATTTTTGTAGTAGGATTCAGTAACCAAAATAATATGGAATGCCAAATAGGGGGCAAAATGGCGGTCGTATGAGGTGGTTTAGAATCACATATGCTCCTTAACGGCACTCAGTCTACGTTGACGGAAAAAAGGTTTCAAAAAACAGTTTCCTTATTGTGAGGAAATTTTTGTACTAGGTTTCAATAACCAATAAAATATGGAATGCCAAATAAGGGGCAAAAAGGCGGTCGTATCAGGTGGTTTTGAGTCACATATGCTTCTTAACGGCACTCAGTCTACGTTGGTGGAAAAAAAGGTTTCAAATTAAAGTTTCAAGATTGAGACGAAATTTTTGTAGTAGGATTCAGTAACAAAAATAATATGGAATGCCAAATATGGGGCGAAATGGCGGTCGTATGAGGTGGTTTAGAATCACATATGCTCCTTAACGGCACTCAGTCTACGTTGACGGAAAAAAAGGTTTCAAAAAACAGTTTCCTTATTGTGACGAAATTTTTGTAGTAGGTTTCAATAACCAATAAAATATGGAATGCCAAATAAGGGGCAAAAAGGCGGTCGTATCAGGTGGTTTTGAGTCACATATGCTCCTTAACGGCACTAAGTCTACTTTGGTTCAAAAAAAAGTTTCAAAAAAAAGTTTCCACATTGAGACGAAATTTTTGTAGTAGGTTTAAGTAACCAAAATAATATGGAATGCCAAATATGGGGCAAAATGGCGATCGTATGAGGTGGTTTTGAATCACATATGCTCCTTAACGGGCACTCAGTCTACGTTGATGGAAAAAAATGTTTCAAAAAACAGTTTCCTTATTGTGACAAAATTTTTGTAGTAGGTTTCAATAACAAACAAAATATGGAATGCCAAATATGGGGCAAAATGGCGGTCGTATCAGGTGGTTTTGAGTCACATATGCTCCTTGACGGCACTCAGTCTACGTTGATGGAAAAAAAGGTTTCAAAAAAAGTTTCCTTATTGAGACGAAATTTTTGTAGTTGGCTTCAATAACCAACAAAATATGGAATGCCAAATAAGGGGCAAAAAGGCGGTCGTATGAGGTGGTTTTGAGTCACATATGCTCCTTAACGGCACTCAGTCTACGTTGGTGGAAAAAAAGGTTTCAAATTAAAGTTTCAAGATTGAGACGAAATTTTTGTAGTAGGCTTCAATAACCAACAAAATATGGAATGCCAAATAAGGGGCAAAAAGGCGGTCGTATGAGGTGGTTTTGAGTCACATATGCTCCTTAACAGCACTCAGTCTACGTTGGTGGAAAAAAAGGTTTCAAATTAAAGTTTCAAGATTGAGACGAAATTTTTGTAGTAGGATTCAGTAACCAAAATAATATGGAATGCCAAATATGGGGCAAAATGGCGGTCGTATGAGGTGGTTTAGAATCACATATGCTCCTTAACGGCACTCAGTCTACGTTGACGGAAAAAAAGGTTTCAAAAAACAGTTTCCTTATTGTGACGAAATTTTTGTAGTAGGTTTCAATAACCAACAAAATATGGAATGCAAAATATGGGGCAAAAAGGCGGTCGTATCAGGTGGTTTTGAGTCACATATGCTCCTTAACTACACTCAGTCTACGTTGGTGGAAAAAAGGTTTCAAATTAAAGTTTCCAGATTGAGACGAAATTTTTGTAGTAGGTTTCAGTAACCAAAACAATATGGAATGCCAAATATGGGGCAAAATGGCGGTCGTATGAGGTGGTTTAGAATCACATATGCTCCTTAACGGCACTCAGTCTACGTTGACGGAAAAAAAGGTTTCAAAAAATAGTTTCCTTATTGAGACGAAATTTTTGTAGTAGGTTTCAATAACATACAAAATATGGAATGCCAAATATGGGGCAAAAAGGCGGTCGTATGAGGTGGTTTTGAGTCACATATGCTCTTTAACGGCACTCAGTCTACGTTGGTGGAAAAAAAGGTTTCAAATTAAAGTTTCAAGATTGAGACGAAATTTTTGTAGTAGGATTCAGTAACCAAAATAATATGGAATGCCAAATAGGGGGCAAAATGGCGGTCGTATGAGGTGGTTTAGAATCACATATGCTCCTTAACGGCACTCAGTCTACGTTGACGGAAAAAAGGTTTCAAAAAACAGTTTCCTTATTGAGACGAAATTTTTGTAGTAGGTTTCAATAACATACAAAATATGGAATGCCAAATATGGGGCAAAAAGGCGGTCGTATGAGGTGGTTTTGAGTCACATATGCTCCTTAACAGCACTCAGTCTACGTTGGTGGAAAAAAAGGTTTCAAATGAAAGTTTCAAGATTGAGACGAAATTTTTGTAGTAGGATTCAGTAACCAAAATAATATGGAATGCCAAATAGGGGGCAAAATGGCGGTCGTATGAGGTGGTTTAGAATCACATATGCTCCTTAACGGCACTCAGTCTACGTTGACGGAAAAAAGGTTTCAAAAAACAGTTTCCTTATTGTGAGGAAATTTTTGTACTAGGTTTCAATAACCAATAAAATATGGAATGCCAAATAAGGGGCAAAAAGGCGGTCGTATCAGGTGGTTTTGAGTCACATATGCTTCTTAACGGCACTCAGTCTACGTTGGTGGAAAAAAAGGTTTCAAATTAAAGTTTCAAGATTGAGACGAAATTTTTGTAGTAGGATTCAGTAACAAAAATAATATGGAATGCCAAATATGGGGCGAAATGGCGGTCGTATGAGGTGGTTTAGAATCACATATGCTCCTTAACGGCACTCAGTCTACGTTGACGGAAAAAAAGGTTTCAAAAAACAGTTTCCTTATTGTGACGAAATTTTTGTAGTAGGTTTCAATAACCAATAAAATATGGAATGCCAAATAAGGGGCAAAAAGGCGGTCGTATCTGGTGGTTTTGAGTCACATATGCTCCTTAACGGCACTCAGTCTACGTTGGTGGAAAAAAATGTTTCAAAAAAAAGTTTCCAGATTGAGATGAAATTTTTGTAGTAGGTTTCAGTAACCAAAATAATATAGAATGCCAAATATGGGGAAAAATGGCGGTCGTATGAGGTGGTTTTGAATCACATATGCTCCTTAACGGCACTCAGTCTACGTTGACGGAAAAAAAGGTTTCAAAAAACAGTTTCCTTATTGTGACGAAATTTTTGTAGTAGGTTTCAATAACCAACAAAATATGGAATACAAAATATGGGGCAAAAAGGCGGTCGTATCAGGTTGTTTTGAGTCACATATGCTCCTTAACGGCACTCAGTCTACGTTGGTGGAAAAAAAGGTTTAAATTAAAGTTTCCTGATTGAGACGAAATTTTTGTAGTAGGATTCAGTAACCAAAACAATATGGAATGCGAAATATGGGGCAAAATGGCGGTCGTATGAGGTGGTTTAGAATCACATATGCTCCTTAACGGCACTCAGTCGACGTTGACGGAAAATAAGGTTTCAAAAAACAGTTTCCTTATTGTGACGAATTTTTTGTAGTAGGTTTCAATAACCAACAAAATATGGAATGCCAAATTAGGGGCAAAAAGGCGGTCGTATCAGGTGGTTTTGAGTCACATATGCTCCTTATCGGCACTGAGTCTACGTTGGTGGAAAAAAATGTTTCAAAAAAAAGTTTCCAGATTGAGACGAAATTTTTGTAGTAGGTTTCAGTAACCAAAATAATATGGAACGCCAAATATGGGGCAAAATGGCGGTCGTATGAGGTGGTTTTGAATCACATATGCTCCTTAACGGCACTCAGTCTACGTTGATGGAAAAAAAGGTTTCAAAAAACAGTTTCCTTATTGTGACGAAATTTTTGTAGTAGGTTTCAATAACCAACAAAATATGGAATGCAAATATGGGGCAAAAAGGCGGTCGCATCAGGTGGTTTTGAGTCACCTATGCTCCTTAACTACACTCAGTCTACGTTGGTGGAAAAAAAGGTTTCAAATTAAAGTTTCCAGATTGAGACAAAATTTTTGTAGTTGGATTCGGTAACCAAAACAATATGGAATGCGAAATATGGGGCAAAATGGCGGTCGTATGAGGTGGTTTAGAATCACTTATGCTCCTTAACGTCACTCAGTCTACGTTGACGGAAAAAAAGGTTTCAAAAAACAGTTTCCTTATTGTGACGAATTTTTTGTAGTAGGTTTCAATAACCAACAAAATATGGAATGCCAAATAAGGGGCAAAAAGGCGGTCGTATCAGGTGGTTTTGAGTCACATATGCTCCTTAACGGCACTGAGTCTACGTTGGTGGAAAAAAATGTTTCAATAAAAAGTTTCCAGATTGAGACGAAATTTTTGTAGTAGGATTCAGTAACAAAAATAATATGGAATGCCAAATATGGGGCAAAATGGCGGTCGTATGAGGTGGTTTAGAATCACATATGCTCCTTAACGGCACTCAGTCTACGTTGACGGAAAAAAAGGTTTCAAAAAACAATTTCCTTGTTATGACGAAATTTTTGTAGTAGGTTTCAATAACCAACAAAATATGGAATGCCAAATATGGGGCAAAAAGGCGGTCGTATCAGGTGGTTTTGAGTCACATATGCTCCTTAACGGCACTCACTCTACGTTGGTGGAAAAAAAGGTTTCAAATTAAAGTTTCCAGATTGAGACGAAATTTTTGTAGTAGGATTCAGTAACCAAAATAATATGGATTACCAAATATGGGGCAAAATGGCGGTCGTATGAGGTGGTTTAGAATCACATATGCTCCTTAACGGCACTCAGTCTACGTTGACGGAAAAAAAGATTTCAAAAAACAGTTTCCTTATTGTGACGAAATTTTTGTAGTAGGTTTCAATAACCAACAAAATATGGAATGCAAATATGGGGCAAAAAGGCGGTCGCATCAGGTGGTTTTGAGTCACATATGCTCCTTAACTACACTCAGTCTACGTTGGTGGAAATAAATGTTTCAAATTAAAGTTTCCAGATTGAGACGAAATTTTTGTAGTTGGATTCGGTAACCAAAACAATATGGAATGCGAAATATGGGGCAAAATGGCGGTCGTATGAGGTGGTTTAGAATCACATATGCTCCTTAACGGCACTCAGTCTATGTTGACGGAAAATAAGGTTTCAAAAAACAGTTTCCTTATTGTGACGAATTTTTTGTAGTAGGTTTCAATAACCAACAAAATATGGAATGCCAAATATGGGGCAAAAAGGCGGTCGTATCAGGTGGTTTTGAGTCACATATGCTCCTTAACGGCACTCACTCTACGTTGGTGGAAAAAAAGGTTTCAAATTAAAGTTTCCAGATTGAGACGAAATTTTTGTAGTAGGATTCAGTAACCAAAATAATATGGAATGCCAAATATGGGGCAAAATGGCGGTCGTATGAGGTGGTTTAGAATCACATATGCTCCTTAACGACACTCAGTCTACGTTGACGGAAAAAAAGGTTTCAAAAAACAGTTTCCTTATTGTGACGAAATTTTTGTAGTAGGTTTCAATAACCAACAAAATATGGAATGCAAAATATGGGGCAAAAAGGCGGTCGTATGAGGTGGTTTTGAGTCACATATGCTCCTTAACTACACTCAGTCTACGTTGGTGGAAAAAAATGTTTCAAAAAAAAGTTTCCAGATTGAGACGAAATTTTGTAGTAGGTTTCAGTAACCAAAATAATATGGAATGCCAAATATGGGGCAAAATGGCGGTCGTATGAGGTGGTTTAGAATCACATATGCTCCTTTACGGCACTCAGTCTACGTTGACGGAAAAAAAGGTTTCAAAAAACAGTTTCGTTATTGAGACGAAATTTTTGTAGTAGGCTTCAATAACATACAAAATATGGAATGCCAAATAAGGGGCAATAAGGCGGTCGTATGAGGTGGTTTTGAGTCACATATGCTCCTTAACGGCACTCAGTCTACGTTGGTGGAAAAAAAGGTTTCAAATTAAAGTTTCAAGATTGAGACGAAATTTTTGTAGTAGGATTCAGTAACCAAAATAATATGGAATGCCAAATATGGGGCAAAATGGCGGTCGTATGAGGTGGTTTAGAATTACATATGCTCCTTAACGGCACTCTGTCTACGTTGACAGAAAAAAAGTTTTCAAAAAACAGTTTCCTTATTGTGACGAAATTTTTATAGTAGGTTTCAATAACCAATAAAATATGGAATGCCCAATAAGGGGCAAAAAGGCGGTCGTATCAGGTGGTTTTGAGTCACATATGCTCCTTAACGGCACTGAGTCTACGTTGGTGGAAAAAAATGTTTCAATAAAAAGTTTCCAGATTGAGACGAAATTTTTGTAGTAGGTTTCAGTAACCAAAATAATATGGAATGCCAAATATGGGGCAAAATGGCGGTCGTATGAGGTGGTTTAGAATCACATATGCTCCTTAACGGCACTCAGTCTACGTTGACGAAAAAAAGGTTTCAAAAAACAGTTTCCTTATTGTGACGAAATTTTTGTAGTAGGTTTCAATAACCAACAAAATATGGAATGCAAAATATGGGGCAAAAAGGCGGTCCTATTAGGTGGTTTTGAGTCACATATGCTCCTTAACGGCACTCAGTTTACGTTGGTGGAAAAAAAGGTTTCAAATTAAAGTTTCCAGATTGAGACGAAATTTTTGTAGTAGGATTCAGTAACCAAAACAATATGGAATGCGAAATATGGGGCAAAATGGCAGTCGTATGAGGTGGTTTAGAATCACATATGCTCCTTAACGGCACTCAGTCAACGTTGACGGAAAATAAGGTTTCAAAAAACAGTTTCCTTATTGTGACGAATTTTTTGTAGTAGGTTTCAATAACCAACAAAATATGGAATGCAAAATATGGGGCAAAAAGGCGGTCGTATCAGGTGGTTTTGAGTCATATATGCTCCTTAACGGCACTGAGTCTACGTTGGTGGGAAAAAATGTTTCAAAAAAAAGTTTCCAGATTGAGATGAAATTTTTTTAGTAGGTTTCAGTAACCAAAATAATATGGAATGCCAAATATGGGGCAAAATGGCGGTCGTATGAGGTGGTTTTGAATCACATATGCTCCTTAACGGCACTCAGTCTACGTGTATGGAAAAAAAGGTTTCAAAAAACAATTTCCTTATTGTGACGAAATTTTTGTAGTAGGTTTCAATAACCAACAAAATATGGAATGCCAAATATGGGGCAAAAAGGCGGTCGTATCAGGTGGTTTTGAGTCACATATGCTCCTTAACGGCACTCACTATACGTTGGTGGAAAAAAAGGTTTCAAATTAAAGTTTCCAGATTAAGACGAAATTTTTGTAGTAGGATTCAGTAACCAAAATAATATGGAATGCCAAATATGGGGCAAAATGGCGGTCGTATGAGGTGGTTTTGAATCACATATGCTCCTTAACGGTACTCAGTCTACGTTGACGGAAAAAAAGGTTTCAAAAAACAGTTTCCTTATTGTGACGAAATTTTTGTAGTAGGTTTCAATAACCAACAAAATATGGAATGCAAAATATGGGGCAAAAAGGCGGTCCTATTAGGTGGTTTTGAGTCACATATGCTCCTTAACGGCACTCAGTTTACGTTGGTGGAAAAAAAGGTTTCAAATTAAAGTTTCCAGATTGAGACGAAATTTTTGTAGTAGGATTCAGTAACCAAAACAATATGGAATGTGAAATATGGGGCAAAATGGCAGTCGTATGAGGTGGTTTAGAATCACATATGCTCCTTAACGGCACTCAGTCTACGTTGACGGAAAAAAAGGTTTCAAAAAACAGTTTCCTTATTGTGACGAAATTTTTGTAGTAGGTTTCAATAACCAATAAAATATGGAATGCCAAATAAGGGGCAAAAAGGCGGTCGTATCAGGTGGTTTTGAGTCATATATGCTCCTTAACGGCACTGAGTCTACGTTGGTGCGAAAAAATGTTTCAAAAAAAAGTTTCCAGATTGAGATGAAATTTTTTTAGTAGGTTTCAGTAACCAAAATAATATGGAATGCCAAATATGGGGCAAAATGGCGGTCGTATGAGGTGGTTTTGAATCACATATGCTCCTTAACGGCACTCAGTCTACGTGTATGGAAAAAAAGGTTTCAAAAAACAATTTCCTTATTGTGACGAAAATTTTGTAGTAGGTTTCAATAACCAACAAAATATGGAATGCCAAATATGGGGCAAAAAGGCGGTCGTATCAGGTGGTTTTGAGTCACATATGCTCCTTAACGGCACTCACTCTACGTTGGTGGAAAAAAAGGTTTCAAATTAAAGTTTCCAGATTAAGACGAAATTTTTGTAGTAGGATTCAGTAACCAAAATAATATGGAATGCCAAATATGGGGCAAAATGGCGGTCGTATGAGGTGGTTTAGAATCACATATGCTCCTTAACGGTACTCAGTCTACGTTGACGGAAAAAAAGGTTTCAAAAAACAGTTTCCTTATTGTGACGAAATTTTTGTAGTAGGTTTCAATAACCAACAAAATATGGAATGCAAAATATGGGGCAAAAAGGCGGTCGTATCAGGTGGTTTTGAGTCACGTATGCTCCTTAACTACACTCAGTCTACGTTGGTGGAAAAAAAGGTTTCAAATAAAAGTTTCCAGATTGAGACGAAATTTTTGTAGTAGGATTCAGTAACCAAAACAATATGGAATGCCAAATATGGGGCAAAATGGCGGTAGTATGAGGTGGTTTAGAATCACATATGCTCCTTAACGGCACTCAGTCTACGTTGACGGAAAAAAAGGTTTCAAAAAATAGTTTCTTTATTGAGACGAAATTTTTCTAGTAGGCTTCAATAACATACAAAATATGGAATGCCAAAAAAGGGGCAAAAAGGCGGTCGTATGAGGTGGTTTTGAGTCACATATGCTCCTTAACGGCACTCAGTCTACGTTGGTGGAAAAAAAGGTTTCAAATTAAAGTTTCAAGATTGAGACGAAATTTTTGTAGTAGGATTCAGTAACCAAAATAATATGGAATGCCAAATATGGGGCAAAATGGCGGTCGTATGAGGTGGTTTAGAATCACATATGCTCCTTAACGGCACTCAGTGTACGTTGACGGAAAAAAAAGGTTTCAAAAACAGTTTCCTTGTTGTGACGAAATTTTTGTAGTAGGTTTCAATAACCAATAAAATATGGAATGCCAAATAAGGGGCAAAATGGCGGTCGTATCAGGTGGTTTTGAGTCACATATGCTCCTTAACGACACTGAGTCTACGTTGGTGGAAAAAAATGTTTCAAAAAAAAGTTTCCAGATTGAGATGAAAATTTTGTAGTAGGTTTCAGTAACCAAAATAATATGGAATGCCAAATATGGGGCAAAATGGCGGTCGTATGAGGTGGTTTTGAATCACATATGCTCCTTAACGGCACTCAGTCTACGTTGATGGAAAAAAATGTTTCAAAAAACAGTTTC